>MDKH01105853.1:0-60329 GCA_005239495.1 Nicotiana undulata | reverse complement strand
GAAATCAATTTACCATGATAACCCTTAAGTTATTGTGCAATTTAAATGATAATAGTAATAATAAAGTTTAAAAGGAAACATTATGTAGAAAGAAATAAGGAATTTCAGTGAAAATATCACGTGCACGCGCTCGTCACCTCACGTACACAGGGTTTTTATACCAAAAACTAGTAAAATGCCTAAGGGAGATTCCCCAACACAGAGTTAGGCAAGCCACTTACCTCAACTGTGCAAGTCAACCGCTAATCACTCTCTTGCCACGAGTATCCAACTCCGGGTGGCCCAAATCTATTCAATTTGATGGGATAATGTAAATATAAATTCAAGAAATCGAAATAACTAATTAATTCAGAACTAATGCGCGAAATTAGAAAATTTGACATAAACGCCCCTCGGGCCCACGTCTCGAAATCAGGAAAAATTTATATTTTCTGAACCCTTGTTCGCTCACGAGTCTAACCATATGAAAATCTCTCAAATCGGAGGTCAATTACCCAATCAAAACCCCAAAATTAGGTCTAAGAAGTTTCTTCCATTTTCCCCCAATTTTAACTCAAAATCATGAATTTAAGGGTGGGATTTAAGATTAGGAACGCGGAAATTAACCTATGGTGGTAGAAAATCACTTACCTCGATTACCCACGTGAAAATCCTCTCAAAGATCGCCCCTCCCGAGCTCCCACAACTCAAAAATGGTGAAATAACATAACCCTCGGATTTTTAGAATATGAACAGGGATTTCCGCAACTGCGGTCCCTTTAACCGCACCTGCGGAATGATCATCGCAGGTGCGGAAAATCACTTAAAGCCCTGGGACTGCTCCTGCGATAGAAAGGTTGCGCCTGCGGTTCAGCGCCTGCGGAGCCCAGGTCGCGCCTGCGATCCCTGACCAGGCCACTAGGACCGCTCCTGCGATAGGAAGGTCGCGCTTGCGGTTCCGCGCCTGCGGAGCCCAGGTCGCGCCTGCGATCCCTGACCAGGCCACTAGGACCGCTCCTGCGATAGGAAGGTCGCGCTTGCGGTTCCGCGCCTGCGGAGCCCAGGTCACGCATGCGATCCTTGACCAAGACACTGGGGCTTCGCACCTGCGGCATAAGTCCCTCACCTGCGTGCTCGCACCTGCGGAAATTCCATCGCAGGTGCGGAACACCAGATACAAGTCTGGTTCAGCACTTTGAAAATTTTCCAAACTTCCCGTTAAACATCCGAATCGACTCCGAGGCCCCCGGGACCTCAACCAAAACCACCAAATGACCCCAATACCTCATTCCAACTTAGTCGAGCCTTAAAAATGCGTCCCTTAACATCAAAATATTCAAAAATGCATAGATTCAAGCCTAGGAACTTAGGAATTTTCAAGAATTCACTTCCGTCGCCGAACCATGTCTAAACTCGTCCGAATGACCTCAAATTTTGCACACAGGTCATAAATGACATTCCGAACCTGCTGTCACTTTCGTAATTCCATTCCGAGTCCGATATCCAAATCTCACCTATCGGCCGAAATCGCCGAAATTCTAACTTTCGCCAATTCAAGCCTAAATCTACGTCTGGCCTCAAAAACACATTCCGAACACGCTCCCAACCCCGAAATCACTCAACGGAGCTGACGGAGTCGACGGATTTCCATTCCGGATCCGTCTTCACACAGCTCCCGCTCCGGCCCAATTTCTAAGGTCAAAGCTCACCTTAAAGGACTATATGTCCAAAAACACTCCAATTTTCATCACTCAACGCTCCGACTCGTTCCATTAACCTAATAAGACAAGGGAGGAACAATTATTTGGGGATCGGGGGTGCTAAATCCCCAAAACGACCGGCCAGGTCATTACATTAAGAAAACCAAAAGCTTATTGCACGCAAAAATTCAAAACAAGAAGCTACGAAAGTAAAATAAGAGGCTATGAAAGGAAAAATGCGAAAAGTAAAATAAATATATACAAGAGGGGATTTAGTCGAATATACATAAGGGAGAATAAATATATACATCAGAAGGTAACTTTATATACAGACCAAAGTTTCAAAGTACGAAAAGTAAACTAGAATGGAAAAATTATGTACATACCAAAAGTAAAAAACAAAGCATAATAAAAGAAAATAGTGTCATATATACAATCCAAACCATCCAAATAGGGATACCCCCTCAAATGAGAGATAGCATTGTCCTCAATGCTAACTAACCAAATATAGCTCAAAGTAAAAGAGGGAGAGAGTAAAAAGAAACTCCCTGTTGGCCCTCCGTCTGCATAGGCTCATGAGTATGGGTCCCTGGGTCCTCGGACTGCTCGGGAACCTGTGACTGGCTCCCTGTAACCTGTGTCTCCACTGGGACCTAGTCCTGTACTGGGTCCTGGGCCTGTACTGGATTCTGGGGCTAGCTAGAGGAACCTCCCTGCGGTTCCTCAAACTCTATAACAACATCATCAGTACGGGGAATTACCCTCTTCCTCTTTGCTGGCCCTCTCTGTCTCCTGCTCCGGCTCAGGCTGGGCTGCTGGAGCCGGGTCATACAATAAAAGCTCTAGAGGCAAGTGATCATCCTTCAACTTCTCTACCTCCACCCTCAACTTCTTCACCGACTCCTTGGAAGCACGAGTCTTTCTCAGTTTCTTTGTCTCCTTAGCAAGCTCCTTCAATGCCTTTCCATGAGAACCAACAACATCCATGATCAACTTTTGGTTCTCTAGGAGCTTCTTCTGGTTGTCCAGAATCTCCTTGAGAGTGTCCTCCACTGACTATGGGACCTATGGCTGAAGAAGTGCAAACTAGGCTTCCACCGACGTAGAAAGTACAGACAACTTAGAAGTGGCTTCCTGCATCCAATTGTTGATACTGGCGAGGGTCTGGCTCAAGCGGTGGGCAGTCAAAGGATATGCTGCAGATGAGGGAATATCTGGGGCTGTAGAAGTGGAGGGTCCTAGAGACATTCCTAGGGTGGATGAAGGGGGATGAGTAGGAGCCACTACTACTACTGGCTCTTCAGACTGACTAGTAGAAGCAGTGGATTTGCCCTTGGGGTTCTTGCCTTTAGGGTTGTCATCACCCTGTAGGCTATACCAGGAAAAGGGTGCCTTCGGCTTTACCTTCACATCAAATATCCTTTTTTCTACCTCTTGATCCTCGAAGTACATGGTCAGGAAATTTGGGAAGGGGTAGGATCTATCACCTTCGTTCACCACCCGTGTACTCACCCTGGACATCACATTCCCGATGTTGATCGGGTACACCGCCATGATTGATGCCACAAATATAGCCCGGGAGATAAGAAGAGAGTTGTCGTGATTGGAGGGGTCTAGCCTACTGCACACAAATGTCTCCCACCCTTTTGCTTTGAAGTTCAGGGTTATCCTCAGAATGTTTACTCCCGCTGTCAACCATTCTGGTGTGGTACCTGGGATTGCCAAGTACTCTGCTAACCACGGACGGGCATCCTCCCTTAAAGCTATCTTATCTAAGTACAATGCCTCATCCTCCTCCGGGAAGTCCAGGTAATCATTGATCGTTTTTCCATCAAACATTATTGTCAAATTTTGCACCTTAGTCACTTTAGTGCCCTTTTTGATGTGGGAAACATTGGTGTAAAACTCCTTGACTAAGTGCTCATTAGCCTCCACCACTTTGCATGTGAAATAGTCCCAGCCAGCTCTCTCTCTGAACTGCCTTAGCACATTGGGGTTGTGAGGAAAAAGGTCCTTCGTAATGAATTTCTGCTCCGGTATCAACTTCCTCTCGGGCCACCATTCTATGAACTTGTGGTAGAGTGGTTCACTCACAAACCTGTCTTGCCATGCTTCCGGTTTCCTAGTTCTCTCAACTCCTCCTACTTGGGGATAACCCCTTCCTTCTTTTTCTACGGGATCCTCACAGGATAGTGAGGCTGTAGGTAAGGTAGAATAGGCATTGTCACTGCCCACAGCTGAGCCCTCAGATGACTCAGAAGAATTTTGCACTGACGCTTGGGCAGTAGGGGTGCCCGGAGGTGTATCTCTCAATCTGTTCCTCTTTGGTCAGTCAGAAACATACTCAGGCACGGAGTTTGAGTCAGATGCCTCCCGGGAAGGAACATACTCACTTCCCGAATGGGAAGAAGCTCTATCAATAGCCTTTATTGTCTTCTTGGTGTCTTTGATGGCTTGCCGGGTTTGGGGAGCAAATTTGATCATGCCCTTTCCTCTACCCCAGGAGGACTCACCTTTCCCCTTTTGTTTTCTATCACCGCCTCGTGATCGAACCATTGTCTGCAAGTGGAATTCAGTTGAAGCTTGTTAGTCTCACAGTATTAGATGAAGCAATGCAGAATAAGATTGCAGGCAGTTGAAAATGAAAAGTAGAATTGCAGACCGCAGACCACACAAAATGAAGTGCAGCCGCAAAGAAGCTACCGCGGACCGCACAAAATGCACAGCGGTCCGCACTGAGGTGGGGGTCAGACTACCCACTCTCTGATAAAAGCCTCCGCGGACCGCAATAGGCGGTCCACATTAAGGAACCGCGGACCGCACAAAAACCACCGTGGCCGCGGTCCATAACTTGAAACCTTTCTAAAGTTATACCATTGCGGTTCGAACAAAATGGCATTGCGGATCGCGGAGAACCAACGCGAACTGCACAAAATACCACCGCGGACCGCGGTAAACCATGAATAGTAATACCAACCTAGGGTTTCAAATATCGTCCCAATTTTAGTCTAAAATCAGATATTATTGATCCCCTAGGTGTTTAATCAGTGTTTTTAACTAATTAGTCCTAATTTAAACATTATTAAGAAAAACCTACGCAGGGATTGAAAGAAAAAGGAAGAATAGGAAGAAAAATAACTACTTAAAAGAAAATAACAAAGTTAAACAACTAAGAAAAATTAAAATTACCAGAAGTGAGATGCAATGTAGATTAATGAGACTTAGCAGTTGAATTCAAGCAGGTAGGGGTGATGAACAGTGATTTTTTTCTATTCAAAGTGCAAAAGAGGGAAAAGATTAAAATAAAGGCCTCAGGCCCTATTTATAGAAAAAGGACATGGGGCCCACTTCACCTACCCATCGCGGACCGCACAAAATGGCACCGCGGTACTCAAAATCAAGAGGCAATGGGGAGACGTCCACTGCGGACCGCAAGAAATGCAATGCGGTCGCAGTGGTCCACCGCGGACCGCACAAATTGTATTGCGGCCGTGGTGGCAAACTTCGGAGAACCCCCTTTTTGATCAATCACACTGCGGACCGCATGGAAATGTTGCCCCCGCACTATGGACTTTGCGGCCGCACCAAATGCAATGCGGCCGTAGTGCAAACTTCAGAGAGGTGCATTTTTTTCCAACTTAGTCCTGCACTGCATAAAAAAAAATCCTACAACATTCACAACCAGTTAGTTCAAAAGAAAATCCTATACTACAAAGAAAATCAAAGAAAAACAAAAAGAAATACACATGGGTTGCCTCCCAAGAAGAGCCTGATTTAACATCGCGGCACGACGCATGTTACCATGTTTAAATGAATTTCATCAAAGCCACAACGTGGCTATCTTCATATTTTCCAAGATAATGCTTGACCCAGTGCCCATTCACACGAAAAATCTCCCTATTCTTGTTCTTGAGATCAAGAGAACCAAAGGGCGTAACCAACACAACTTCAAACGGGCCACTCCACTTGGATTTGAGTTTACCCGGGAAGAGATGAAGTCTAGAATTGAAAAGAAGAACCAAGTCTCCCACTTTGAATCCCGGTCTTTGGCATATTTTGTCATGGAGATACTTCATTTTCTCTTTGTACAAAGAAGAGCTAGTATATGCATGGAATCTAAACTCATCTAGATCGTTGAGGTGATCAACTCTAAGATTTGCAGCTGTATCCCAATCCAAATTCAATTTCTTCAAAGCCCATAGTTCCTTATGCTCCAATTCCACCAGAAGATGACAAGCCTTTCCATACACCAACCGGTAAGGAGACATACCGATTAGGGTCTTGAAGGCGGTCCGATAAGCCCAAAGAGCATCATCAAGCTTCCGAGACCAATCCGTCCGATTAGCATTCACTGTCTTGGCCAAATATTCTTGATTTCACGATTAGACACTTCCACTTGGCCACTTGCTTGAGGATGGTACGGAGTAGACACTTTATGATTGAATCCATACTTTGATAGCAATGAATCAAAGGCCCTATTGCAAAAGTGGGAACCCCCGTCACTGATGATGGCACAGGGTGTCCCAAATCTTGTGAAAATATTCTTCTTAATAAAACCAACCACACTTCGGGCCTCATTGTTGGGAAAAGCCACGACTTCAACCCATTTTGAAACATAATCCACCGCCACAAGTATGCAGGTGTTTCCACATGAGCTAACAAAGGTCCCCATAAAATCAATCCCCCAAACATCGAAGATATCCACCTCAAGAATTGTAGTGAAAGGCATTTCATCTTTCTTGGATATGCCACCCATTCTTTGGCATTCATCACCGCTTGACCAACTCACTAGCATCCTTGTACAAAGTAGGCCAAATGAAACAACCACTTAACACTTTTTAAGTGGTCCTTGCCCCTCCATGATGACTACCATAAGTTGAGGAGTGTCATGACTCAAGAATTGACCCTTGCTCTTCTTCGGGCACACAACGCCGGATGACACCATCATTGAATATCTTGAACAAGTACGGTTCATCCCAAAAATAATTCATGCTATCCCGTCTAAGATTATTTCTTTGGTTAGAAGAGAGCTCAAATGGGACAACACTGGTGACAATGTAGTTGGCGTTGTCCGCAAACCATGTCATTTATTTCATAGAGACGGAGAGAAGTTGTTCATCCGAGAAACTATCATTAATTTCAAGCCCATCACTAGGTCTCCCTTGCTCCTCCAAACGGGAGAGATGGTAGGCAACTTGGTTCTCACTCCCCTTTCTATTAATGATCTCTAAATCAAACTCTTGAAGAAATAACACCCACCGCATAAGTCTAGCCTTGGAGTCCTTTCTCATCATGAGATACCGAAGTGCCGCATGGTCGGTGTGAACTATGACCTTCGCACCCATAAGATAAGGACATAATTTCTCCATTGCAAAGACTATAGCCAACAACTCTTTTTCGGTGACGGTGTAGTTTATTTGGGCGGAATTCATTGTTTTGCTTGCATAGTAAATGGGGTGAAAGATCTGTTCACCCTTTGGCCCAAAACTGCACCCACCGCCACCTCACTCGAATCACACATTAGCTCAAAAGGGGAGCTCCAATCCGGCACGGTGATAATTGGCGTGGTGGTTAGCTTGTGCTTCAACAACTCAAATGCACTCATGCAATTCTCATAATAGTGGAACTTGGAATCTTTCTATAACAACTTTCAAAGAGGATTCACAACCTTCAAGAAGTCCTTAATGAAGCGCCGGTAGAACCCGGTATGCCCAAGAAAGCTACAGACTCCCTTTATCGAAGTTGGAGGTGGAAATTTGGAAATGACCTCAATCTTGGCCTTGTCAACTTCAATTCCATTCTGATAGATTTTGTGGCCCAGAACTATCCCCTCTTCAACCATAAAGTGACATTTTCCCCAGTAGAGCACTAGGTTGGTTTCTTCACAACGGGAAAGGACTTTATCAAGATTGCTCATACATTCATCAAAAGAGTCCCCAACCACGCTGAAATCATCCATGAATACCTCTAGGAAGTATTCAACCATATCCGTGAAAATTTCCATCACGCACCGCTGAAATGTAGCGAGTGCATTGCACAATCCAAAAGGCATCCTGGAAAAAGCAAATGTCCCATAGGGACAAGTGAAGGTTGTCTTTTCTTGGTCATCCGGAGCAATCAAGATTTGGTTATGTCCTGAATACCCGTCCAAGAAGCAATAGAAAGCTCTACCCACTAGTCAGTCAAGCATTTGGTCCAAGAAAGGCAAAGGGAAGTGATCCTTGCGAGTCACCTTGTTCAATTTGCGGTAATCCATGCATACCTGCCAACCTGTGACTGTCCTTGTTGGAATAAGTTCATTCTTGTCATTTTGTACCAAGGTCATGCCACCCTTTTTTGGAACACATTGGACCGGAGAAGTCCAAGCACTATCCGAGATTGGGTAGACGAGCCCTGCATCAAGCCACTTGATTATTTCTTTCTTCACAACTTCTTACATTGCTTCATTTAGCCCTCGTTGGTATTCTATGGAACTCTTTGCTCCATCCTCGAGAATGATTTTGTGCATACAAAATGCGGGGCTTATTCCCCGAATATCAGCGAGTGTCCATCCTATGGCCTTCTTCATCCTTTGTAACACTTTGAGAGTAGAGTCTATCTGCACTTTGGTTAGACAAGATGAAAGTACAACAGGTAAAGTACGAGAAGGACTAAGAAATTCATACCTGAGGTGTGGTGGAAGTGGCTTTAACTCCAAGATAGGTGCCTCTTCAATTGAAGGCTTTGTCGGAGGAGTTCTCCGATTCTCCGAATCCAAGGATAACTTTCGAGGACCATATGAATAAGAACTCATGCCTTGTAGAGCATTGGTACTCTCAATCAAGATATCCACCACAATATCATCATGATTCAATAAAGCTTCCTCCACGGGTTCTTCAACATTTATCATTGAGCTTGTTTCATCAATAATGACATCAATAACAAAGTCCATGAAAGAACATACCTCCATGCTATTGGGTTGCTTCATTGACTTGAAAACGTGAAACACAACCTTTTCATCGCCCACCCGGAAGGTGAGCTCACCGGCCTCCACGTCAACTAAGTCCTTCACCTTTGCAAGAAAGGTCCTTCCCCAAATGATGGGAACTTCATAATCCACCTCACAATCCAAGATAACAAAATCCGCGGGCAAAATGAACTTGTCAACCCGCACTAACACATCATCAATGATCCCCGGAGGCCGCTTCATAGATCAATCCTCCATTTGAAGACGCATGGAAGTAGCCCTAGGTTGACCAATCCCCAAAGTTTTGAAGAACGAACATGGCATCAAGTTTATGCTAGCTCCAAGGTCACACAATGCTTTGGCAAAATCTGCACTACCAATTGTGCAAGGAATGGTGAATGCTCCGGGGTCTTCAAGCTTGGGTGCCATTGAGTGCACTATTGCACTCACTTGGTGAGTCATCTTTATAGGTTCGAACTCCATTGACCTTTTCTTTGTGACCAAGTCCTTCATGAACTTGGCATACCCGGGCATTTGCTCTAAAGCTTCAACCAAAGGGACATTGATGGATAAGCTTCATCATGTCGATGAATTTTATGAATTTGTTCTCATTCTTTTGCTTCACCAACCTTTGAGGATAAGGCGGAGGAGGCCTAGGCAATGGGGACTTTGCTTTTGGCACAACCGGATCGAGAATGTCAATTACGTGTTCCCTAGACGGCTTCACGTCACTTTGAGTTTCCTCCTCATGATCATGAATATCAATCCTCACTTCACTAGTTGTTGGCTCCTTAACTACATGCTCAACCTCAATCGGAAACTCATCATTTGTCAAGTCATCATCATCACCAACAACTCTCTTTTGTTTAGAAGAACTAGCCTCACCACCTCGTCCACTTCTAGTGATTACCACCATGGCGTGACCGGTATTGTTGTTGTTCCCACCCTTGGGGTTCACCACCGTATCACTTGGTAGTGCTCCTTTCGGGCGTGTATTCAAGGCTTGTGAGATTTGTCCCATTTGAACTTCAAGATTTCGAATGGAGGTGTTATGGGAGGCAAGTTGAGCATTCGAATCCGAATTCGTTCCATCATTTGTTTGAACATTTGCTCAATTCTACCCATATCATTACTTGAGGAAACTTGGACTTGTGATTGATAAGGGGGGTGGATTGTTGGGTTTTTGGTACTTCGGGGGCCTTTGAAAGCCCGACCCCCGGTTACCGTTTCCACCGCAATTGTTGTTATTATTGTTCCTGCTCCAATTATTGTTATTGTTGCCTCCCCATTGTTGATTGTTGTTCCAATTGCGTTTCCTTTGATTGTTCCAATATTGGTTGTTGCCTTGATTGTTCTCTTAACCTTGATAATTGTTGGCATACATAACATCCCCATCTTTATCATCATAAGAATCCTCTTGACTATACCTACTCGATCCTTGGTCACATTGAGCATTGTTATTTTGCCATTGATTTCCACGAGGTCTTCGTTTATTCACCAAAAGATTTACCCCCTCCATAGCATTCACTTGCTTCGGCCCTTGTAAATGTTGAAGCTGTGCCTTAGCAAGTTGATTCATAGTGGTGGTAAGCTCGACAATTGTTTGCCCATGTTCTTGAAGTTCTTTGTGAAGACCATTAACACTTGGATCACCCTGAGGCACATTTGCTCTACTTTGCCATGCTGACGAAGTGTCAGCCATTTCATCTAAGACCTCACATGCCTCATTGTAGGGTAGCTTCATGAAGTTTCCTCCAGCTAATTGATTGACCACACACTGATTGGTGGTATTTATGCCTCTGTAGAAGGTCTGTTGTATCATGGCCTCAGTCATGTCATTATTTGGACACTCTTTTACCATGGTCTTGTAGCGCTCCGAAATCTCGTGCAAAGGCTCATTTGGCTCTTGCTTGAAAGCCAATATTTCATCTCTTAGCGCTACCATGTGACTAGGAGAGAAGAATTTTGCAATGAACTTATCTGCTAGCTCATCCCATGTGAATATGGAATGGTTGGGAGTTGCTCCAGCCAGTCTAATGCTTTCCCTCGAAGAGAGAAGGGAAATAGCCTAAGCCTTAATGCATCATCTGAGACGTTTGTTTGCTTGCTCCCCCAGCAGGTATCAACGAACCCCTTTAAATGCTTGTAAGCATTCTAATGTGGAGCTCCTGTGAAGTACCCACGCTGCTCCAAGAGTGTCAGCATCACATTTGTGATTTGGAAGTTCCCCGCCCGGATTCTAGGTGGGACAATAACACTCGCGTACCCCTCGTTTGGAAGTACCCGAGGGGAAACTCTAGGAGGTGGAGGCGGGGGAGGGTCTGGAATATCCTCACTAACATTCGCATGCCAGCCCCGTCTTGGAGGTGGTACTTGATTTAGTTCATCTTCTCCATTTTCATACACCTCCTCCCCCGGAATAATATTACCCAAAGGATCCTCCATTAGTACCTGAGATGGTTCAACACACACGTTAACAAAAGATGGAAGGAAAAACACACTACACCCACTATTCACGTAGATAATCAACACCGTAAAAGCTCCCCGGCAACGGCGCCAAAAAGTGATCGTCTCCCGCCTATACCACTAAAGAGTAGCAAGTACGGGGGTCAATGCACCTTTTACTCGAAGGGTCAGGATCGAATTCCACAGGGAGCTATATATGTTGGAGTTGAGTGTCTAAGTGATCTAGTAGCACGTTGTGTTCTCAATTGCACTTCCCATCAAATTGTTTGGTGATTAAACTACGGTTTAGTCTAATTGAAATTACGAACTAGCTAACTAATATCATTTTGGATGTTTTCCCAATAGATAAAGGGACTAGGGCTGTGACTTTCTCCTAAGTGAATACTTAACGGGATCTAAAGCCTAAGGCAAAGACGTTATGTTGGGGATTGTGATATAGCCAATGCACGGAATTACTCACTCTATACCTCTTGGTATCTTGAGTGACTTTTCCCTAATTGACTTCCTCGAGACCAATTGGGTGTCAAAATTATGCAAGCAATATAGGCTCAAATCGGGTATTACTATCTCTAGATTTAACCCTTTAATTGGGACTATCAATATCTTGATTACACCCCAATTCCTTGTTGGACTGATTTTCCTAGACTCAATTTCTCTTTCTCAAAAAGAGCCCAAGTCAAATAGGCACAAATTAGTGTTTGCAACCACTAATTTAACATGGAAAAAACAAATCAGTCCAAATATCAACTACCCACAAACATCTAAGCCTTAAATCAAAAGACCCATCAAATACCCACACTAGGGTTGAGCCACAACCCTAGCTAATGGGTCTAGCTACTCATAATAATGAAAGAAAATAAAGAAATAGATGAAGAATAACCCATAAGATTTAATTACAAGCTAATAATTGAAGATTCAATGATAACCAACTACAAAATTACTCAAAATAGTCTAATACAGCCGTTCACGATCTCTTCTCGAAGTTAGTGTATAAAATGCTGACCTAAAAATGGGAAAACAAAGTATTTATACTAGGCAAAATATTTTGGACAAAAATACCCCTGCAGGGGCACAACGGACCGCAAGAAGTGGAGTGCGGCCGCGGTGAGGCTTTTTATCATCAAACTTTGCTCTCTAAACTTGGCCTTTGTGGGCCGCATAAAATGCACTGCGGCCGCCGTGGCTTCTACTGCGGTCCGCACAAAAAAGGACCGCGGACCGCATTGGCATTAATCCTCCAAACTCCCAGCTCTCTGATCCTGGTCCTTGCGGACCGCACAATCTCGCTTGCGGCTACGGTGAGGCTACTAGGGTCCGCACAAAATGCTTTGCGGCCTCAATGCTTGAGTTTCCAAGATATGCATCTCTCTGAATCTCCTCACTGCGGACTGCACTAAATGAAATGCGGCCGCACTGGATCTGTTTCACTGTGCTTGGACTTGTTCTTGGTACTTGTGCATGTTTCACTCCTTTTTAGCTGGTTTTGACTAATTGTCACCTTTTTGACCAAACCCTGCAAACAAGTACAACATGTAAGCCTTTGGACTATTTTGTATACATTTTTAATCAAAACTCAAGTAAGAAAGAGTGTAAAATGAACTATAATCCCTAGTTATCACATATTCAACCCTGCATCCTCAAAACACCGTCGTCTCTAACTGTAACCTTCTTGGCACCACTGTGCCGATGTGTGTCCCTAAGGACCATCAAATGCGGGTCATCATCCTGCCGGTCTCTGATACGCTCAAGTAAGGAAGACCGAGCGACTGTACAAGCTAGAACATTTTTGGGCAAAATATCCAACCTCACGAACGGATTAGCCAAAGTATGACTATCTGAGCTAACGGTCTCTCACCGTCTGGAATATATGCAAGGATGCCCATACTCACCACCTTTCTACTCAATGCATCGGCCACCACGTTGGCCTTTCCTGGATGATACAATATAGTGACATCATAATCTTTTGATAAATCTAACCATCTCCGCTGCCTCAAGTTTAGCCTTTTGCTTGAACAAGCATTGGGGACTACGATGATCTGAGTAAACCTCACACGGCACACCATAAAGATAGTGCCTCCAAATCTTCAATGCGCAAAAAATGGCTGCCAACTCCAAGTCATGGACATGATAATTCTTCTCATGAACCTTCAACTGTCGCGACGCACGCAATCACCTTTCCATCTTGCATTAATACTGCGGCAAGTCCAATACGAGATATATCACAATACACCGGGAAAGAACCTGAACCTGAACCTGATGGTAACACCAACACCGGTACTGAAGTCAAGGCTGTCTTGAGCTTCTGAAAGCTCGCCTCACACTCGTCTGACCATTTGAATGGGGATCCTTTCTGAGTCAATTTAGTCACAGGGGCTGATATAGATGAAAACCCCTCCACAAGACGACGGTAGTAACCCGCCAAACCCAAGAAAGTCCTGATTTCCATGGTTGTAGTGGGTCTAGGCTATTTCTTGACTGCCTCTATTTTCTTAATAGTTGTTCATAGCCAATTACAGAATTATCAAATAGCTTCACATTAACAATAATCTCCTTTCAAACCTTCACAATACTGATAATGAGATACGATGCTTGAAGATCTCGTAATTATATACTCGAATTAACGTGTCTCATTTAACGCCACATGGGCGGGCACCTACCTTGTAGGTTAAGGCTCAATAATTATAGCACAAATTTGGAAAATTATGCACAGATAATATTTTATACAAAAAAATTTCGAATAAACCTAACAGGAATGACTCCCTATTAGTACTATAGTACAAATTTTAATTTCACAAGGGAAAATTTAAACACAAGATTTTTTCATCATAAGGATCTCGTCCTTAAATAACTTCCACCGCGGCTCGTAGCCCGATTTAAACATATCAAATCATATTAAAATGCGAGGATCTCACCATCAATTCTGAATCATAAGAAATATGCATATCGTGCCAATCGAAACATTCCATTTTTCATTTAAATATTTTCCGTTAAACAAAATTACAACACGTAATGATAGACATAGTTATCTCCATAAAATTTCTCAATACAAGTATTCACATAAGTATATTTTTGAGTTACGAAGCTCACCCGAGAGTGGAGCATATTAGGATGACTTTTCTAGATACTCATAATCGAATCAAGTTAAGGAAATTATCACTTTATAATAACTAGAGATTGTTCTTGTAATGGCACCATTTGATATAACGACCTCAGCCATACCATAGAAAATATATCAACAGGACGGGTCTCCACCTCTAGGAATCTGACCTCCACTTTCGACATTCCGACCCCTTTTTCCCTAGCTGGTCATGTAAGTTGAGTTGTAACTGCAATGGGGCACGTAGACTGAGTGCTCTGATTAAATGATTTGCCTGCTCATACCGAGTTTATACCTAATAACTTGGAATAAACGTTGTAGGAATCTCGTAGCGGTGGTTCATTAAAAGAACTCATTGAAGCACCCCGAGTAATCAGATATACAGACTGGGCTGGTCGGTTGCCCGAGCCCCTACCGAAATAATTTTTTGTTGCAAAGAAAAATCCACTGAATCTTTTAGAACCTCGAGACCTCTTAGTCTCCTTAGCTTCCTCTTTTCCTCATCTCGGACACATTCTAACATCTAAGCAATTTCTACCACTAGCCGAAATAAAGTATCAACTTGCCCTGAGTCGTAGAAAATTTTTACAATCATAATCGAGTCCTTTAATGAGTCTGGGGACTCGCCCTCTGGCTATATGAACTGAAGTAGGAGTATGACGAGCTAACTTATCAAACCTGGTGGCATATCCTGACATCGTCATGGTGACCTGACGCAACCGTTCAAACCCAATGCGCCACGCATTATGGAGATTCCGAGAAAAAAACTCTTTCAATAAAATTATGAGAATTGAGTCAAGTAGTTGGTGTTGCATTGGCTGGTCGTCCTCTTCATAGGCTTGCTACAAATACCGGCGACCCATTTCTTGTTTTACTATGCTGACTCAACACTGCTGAGCTACCCTATTTATTCATATGCTTTTCGTTATTCTTTGGGGTAACTCTTATCCTTATTGATGCACAATAATCCCAAAGGTAAGGCTCTATACAGATAATTCTTGGCACGAACCATATAGTCTAGAAACTCGTCAACCACTATACTCCCTCTGGAGCACCCCAAAATCCGCAACTGTGGCTTCCACGCTGAGTAGACCTTCTGTAGATTTAAAGTTGGCTATATAACTCCTTTGGTACTGAGGTATAGGGTTATTAAGGAGGCATACATACCGCAAGTCCCATCTTTATCTCTTGCAAAATCTCAGGCCTTATACATTCCAAGACAAAACCGATAACACATGATCGCGCAATCTATTCATTGACGGTGGACTTCCCCACTTGGCACGAAGTCACATGTCACAATGTTTTATAATACACAATGTTAAACTCCACAGCTCATGTAAATCAACCAGATGCCAAGGTCCGTTGCACCCCTACATGATTCACTGGGTGATCTCTCATTACGTTCGCATCTTTAGTTAGATCCACAACTGGTCTAGTAATTACATAATCTTCCCACCACTTCTTGGTGGAATTCGTCATCTGAAACACAGTAAAATCAACCCCATTGCTTTCAACTATTCCCTTATTATGCAATACTGGAGTAGCTATGAATCCTTCCGGAATCTGGACTAGTCCAACATATACCGACTAATCTAGAACCTCCGCATCTAGATCCATTTGAGATTGTACGATAGGTACTGATGTTCGAGCTTTAGATTGAGCTCTGCTTCTGTCTCTTCCCCTAATCGTAGCTGTCATTGGGGCTTCATCTCTTGTCCAGTTTTAGACGCTTTGCATGTTGTCGAGGTTTGTGAGAGGACAAGAATAGACAAGTTCAATCATCAATGGTAGAATAGTTTCGCACGATAGAGTAGAATAGAAGTGAAATTGTTCCTAACTTCATAGCCTCTGAGAGATAAGTACAGACGTCTCCGTACCGATCCTTCAAGATCTACCAAGTTTGTTCATGAATTGTGAGACCTAAGCAACCTAGTGATCTGATACCAGCTTGTCACGAGCCAACTTCCCAACCTTAGGGATCGTGATGGCGCCTAACACCACACTTGCTAGGCAAGCCAATGTTAGAATTCAATTAGCTATTTTCCTTTGATTATTTACTTAAACATAATAACATAAATTTGAAGTAAACTTAATCTAATGATTTCCAACGGATTAACTCCAAATATAAAATAATAAACAAATAAATGACTATCCTAGGGTCTGGTGTCACAATTCACGAACTTCTAAGATTTACTACAAATAATGGGCTGAAAGAATAATGTAGCTATTTTGAGAAAATATAAAATAGTCTAAGAACTAAGAGAAGACTCTAGGGATCTGCGAACGCTGGCAGATATACCTCGTGTCTCCGAATGGTGGATGTCCGCTACTAAAACTCTCTAATGCTGGCCGGTACCTGGATCTGCACAAAAGAGTGCAGAGTATAGTATCAGTACAACCGACCCCATGTACTGAGTAAGTGCCGAGCCTAACTTCGACGAAGTAGTGACGAGGCTAAGGCAGGACAATTATAACTTAACATGTAACAATATATATAATAAAGCAATAAAACAATTCTACACAACCAAGAATGATAAATTTCAACAATAAATAAAATAGCTCAGTCACCTATTCCAAGCCTCAGCTGTAACCCCGATCTCACACGAATTTCCAAATTTCCAAACTTCACTTTAAAATAACTGCACGTGCATAATATGAGAAACATTAGAGTAAAATAGTAAATTTTCCAAATCTTTGTGTTTAAAACCAGTAAAACATAAATGTCCTCCCTTATCACTTTCTTGTTACGGCGTGCAACCCGATCCCACCTGTCCACCCTTATCACTATCTTTTATCTCAACTGTCCACCCTTATCACTATCTTTTATCTTACCTGTACACCTTTATCACTATCTTTATCTCACATTTCCACCCTTATCACTATCTTTTATCTCAACAGTTGTAAACAGAAAAATGTACTTCTCATAAAATTCATCAATATTATCTCAAAATGAAACCAACAGGAATATATATATCTCGTAAAACAATGTCAACCCACTCAATCTTTATGTACCACAATGAAACCAAGGAAACAACTAATATTTTTTCAAAAATAATTGCAACAAGACTTAACAACAAATTAACAGGCCAAATTAATCATAGAAACAACAATGAACATGAAACAATTAAAACATGAAGCAATTAAATTGGAAACGGGGAAGGGATCATGTAAGCAAATAATTTGGTGGTGCATAGATACTCGTCACCTCACCTATACACCACGCACATGCAATTTCACATAACAATTAAATTGGGGATTCCTATTCCCTCAAGTCAAGGTTAAACCAAGCACTTACCTCAAATTCGCATGCCACTCACTACTCAATTATAATTTTTCCTTTAGAGTCTTGCTCTAACCCGCTCAAATATAATCATAATCAGATTAATACCATCAACATAGGCTAATAAATCGAGTTCCACAATAAAAACTATAAAATATGCCAAAAAATCGAAATCGGCCAAAATCTGACCCCCGGGCCCACATCTCGAAATCAATCAAAAATGGGAGAATCAAAACCTTCGTCCTCTCCCGAATATAACCATATAAAATTTATCAAAATCGGACTCTGTTTGGTCCATCAAATTCCTACTTAAAACTCTCCAAAAGTCAAGCCCTAACTCCCTCAATTTCACTTTAAAATCATCAATCAAATCCCAAAAACGAAGATGGATTCATGAAACATAACAAAAAATGAGTAAAAAATACTTACCCGAATTCCTATGGTGAAAATCGCCTCCAAAATCGCTCAAATCCGAGCTCCCTAACTCAAAATATGACCGAATGAACAAACCCTTATTTTATATAAAAAATTTTGCCAGCTATTCTGCCTCGTTTCTCATATCAAACAATCCAAAAACTCTCTTTTTGTGCCTCTAATGGATTCCTTATGACATTATAGTCAAGTTAGGCTTTTGAATCACTCAATTTGACCTTATGATGAAGGAGATATGTAGGTTTTAATATTTGCAAATAACGCAGATTTTTAAATACGTCATCAATGACAATTTCGTAATTAATCTGAAAATCTGGCAACCTTAGTAAAATGATCATAAAATCCTCATACGATGTCCAAATTCGATGATTCTTTTTGCTACGGGTCGGTAATGACGATACGGGTATAATACTTCAATCAAAACAGAAACCAAATCTTATTTGTTCAATATGATATCATTTATACTTGAAGAAACGACGTCGAAACATAAGAAAAACGAGCACAACACAACCCAAACCTATCCGAAACTCACTCGAGACCCTCGAGACCTCAACCAATAATTCAAACAAGTCATATATCACTACTCGAACTTAGTCGAACCTCCAGAACACTCAAGACAACACCAAAACACAAAATCAACCTCGGATTCAAGCCTAAAAACTTGTAAAGTTCCAAAATTCGCTAACGATGTCGAAACCTACCAAACCACGTCCGAATGACCTCAAATTTTGCACACACATCATAAATGACACTACGAACCTACTCCAACTTCCAGAATTTCATTCCGACCCCGATACCTAATTTTTCACTGTCGACCAAAATCGCCAAATTTCTAACTTTCGCCAATTCAAACCTAGAACGGAGTCTTAGTTCATAAAATGACCCCTTGGATCATCACATCTATAAGTATTTTAAATGTGATTATTTTAAGATTGATATACCCATGTTTGTTAAGAGGAAAAAGGCGAATGATTCCACTAATTGCATTTGCATTTCACCGATTTTTACATTTGTTGGCTTGAGCAAGTGTGTTAGTCTCATTCATTATTTGTCTCATTTTTCTTATGGGTAATGAAATGTTTATACATGATATATAGTACTATATCTAAACTATATGTTTTGATAGATTTACATATAGTATATTAGTATATGAATATGTATTGGATTGAAAAATTTATTTCTTATCATTTTCAATTCACTTATTTTTAATGTTAATTTTATTATGTCGAATTTATCAAAGTTTAAATTTATGGCTATGTAAAATTATGTTCTATTTCCTTAATATTTGATCATGTGGTTGTTTGTGGAAAAGATTCATACGAACTCTTACTAAAGTTCGGGGGAAAATAACTGATTATTAGAAAGTAGCAATTCATAAAAGGCTCAAGGGTGAGTCCACTTTGGCTTATTATGCCATTGTATGAGAATAAGGCATCATGTTTGATTTCTGGTGCACCATGATGATAAGAGTTGGGTCAGAGTCCCAACTCATTATGACCTAACATGCCTTTATATAGGCAAGTCATTGGGTTTGAGTCCCAATGCACCATATTGATGATATAATGATGACTAAAGAAAAATAATGTATTATTCATGAAAAAGAATGAAGCTTGTCCCACTTGATTTGCTCTATTCTTGAAGTGAATGTGAAAGCGATGCATAATAAGTCTAAATGAAGACAAGTGGCTGACCAATGAACGTGGGCGTGCCAAAGACCAAAATAATATATAATCATCATTATGGTAAATGTAAAAAGAAGAACAGTAAGGGTTCTCAAAATAATCCTTCAAAGGTGAAGGAATTGTGTATCAATATGGTCTGGAAATATGAGGCACACTCAGACGATTATAGTCCATTTTTTGAAAGAATGCGACTTGTGACAGGCATTGCAAATGCAGACGCATTCCAGAAAGTGAATATGAAAATATACATGTGATATAAATTATGCATAAGAATGTGCTTATGCATGGTTGGATATATATTATAACTCACCTCTACTGGGAGGTTTGAGAGAAATAAAGATAATAAATTTTACAATGTGGTTACATGACTATGTCACTAGTCGCGTATATGTGGTACACCAAAAAAATATTTTGCCATGTTATAAAAAGTTATTAAAGGCAAAATTAAGCAATAAATTATTTTCCTTATGATGATTTTGACCATGACAATTACTATAAAATAGTTTTCTCTGTAACAGAGATATTCAGTGTAACGACCCGACCAGTCGTTTTGAGCTCTAGCGCGTCGTTCAGCAGTTTGAGGTTATGAGCAGCTTTGTTTCAGGTATTATGACTTGTAGGTGTGGTCGGAACTGAATTTCAAGAAGTTTGGAGTCAATTTTGGAAAGAAAATTCTCACTTCGGAAGCCTTAAGTTGGAAGAATCAACTAAGATTGGAATTTTGAGTAAACGACCTCCGAATCAGGATTTGAAGGTTCCTGCAGGTTGGTATGATGATTTTGGACTTGGGCGTATGTCCGGATCGGGTTTTGGATAACCCAGGAGCGTTTTGGCGTATATTGTGGAAGTCAGCATTTTTGAACGAATTTTCTAAGTTTGGCTTGAAGCGCATTTTGGTGATATTGATGGTTGTTTGGGATTCCGAGTCTTGGAATAGCTTCGTATGGTAATTCCGGAGTTGGGAGCGCGATCAGAAGAGAATTCAGTTGTCCGTAGGTTATTTTGAAGTCATTTGGCTAAAGATAGAAATTTGAAGGTTTTTGAGAAATCCGACCGGAAGTGGAAATTTTGATATTGGGGTCGGAATGTGATTCCGAAAGTTGGAGTAGGTCCGTAATGGCGAATATGACTTGCGTGAAAAATTTGCGGTCAATCGGACATGATTTGATAGGTTTCGGCATCGGATATGGATGTTTGAAATTTCAAGTTCATAAAGTTTGAATTTTAGTGCAATTTGTGATTTCGACGTTGTTTGATATGATTTGAGGCCTCGAGAAAGTCCGTGGGATGTTATGGGAATGAGTCGTGTGATTTGGACGGGGCTCCGAGGGCCTCGGGTGTGTTTCGGGGTGGTTTCAGGTCATTTTTGAGTGAATTGTTGCTGCTGTTTGCTGGTGCGTGTGGTGTGCAATGCGATCGCGGTCCTTGTTGTGCGATCGCAAAGAAGGAAAGTTGGAAGGCTGGATTTTGGTCTGTGCGATCGCAAGAAGGGGTGTGCGATCGTACAGTGCATTTGGAGGGAGCTGGGAATGGCTTGTGCGATCGTATGAATGAGAGTGCGATCGCGTAGAGCAATTAGGGAGGCAGCACATAAGGCCTATGCGATCGCGAAGGCTTTTGTGCGATCACATAGAAGGACGCCTGGGCAGTGTATTATTTTAAACGGAATTTTTGGCCATTTCTTCATTACTTCACTTGGTATGGGCGATTTTGAGGAGCTTCAAGAGGGGAATTCCATCAAGCATCACTAGGTAAGTGATTTCTTCCCGTTTGTAAGTTAAAAACATGATCTTACATGGCATTAGACAAGGAAATTAGTAGGAAATTGGGATTTTTGGAGGAAAAACCTAGAAATTTTTATTTTGGATTTCTACCACGAATTTGAGCATGGAATTTAGAGTAAATTGTATATTTGAGCTAGTAAGGCTATGGGTAGAGTTTATCTTCGAGAAATTTCGGAATCCGGGCACGTGGGCCCGAGGACATTTTGGTCAATTCCTTGAGCGGAGTTGAGGATTTATATAATTTGAATTTTTAACATATATTAGAGTATATTTTTATTGGTTTGTCGTTATTTGGGTAGTTTTGGGGCGTTGTGTATCAATTGGAGTCGTCGGAAGGGCTTGTGAGCCGATTGTGGAATTTCGGAGAGAGGTAAGTCTCCTTTCTAACTTTGTGAGGGGGGGATTGTCCCCATAGGTGAACTAAATGAATATACACTATTAAATTATTGGCTTGCCTGTTATGCCATGTCTGGATACTCTAGGACCCACTAGCATGCCTTATGTGTTGTACATGTGATCCTGCCAATAATATTAGATTGATAATGCTATTGAATTGGTAATTTATTTCCTAAGAAGGCTAGAGTGTACCTTTCTTAATCAATTAGAAAGAGAATTGATTCCTCTGTGATTAATATTGTTCCTGATAAGGTTATATTATTGAATATTATTAAGCTTGGCAAATGAGTTTCAAAACAATGATTTAAATGCTATTTTTCGTGATCCTTTAAGAAGAATTTTACCACTTTCCTGGGCAACTGCTTTTGTGATAAATGTGGACTTATTGTGTGAATATGTGTAGCTATGGGTGCCTTAGTCGCATGTATGATTCACGAGCAGGATAACCCTGATTTATGTATAACCGCGTCGCATGATCGATTCGCGAGCGGGGCAGATAGATGCATCTATGGTTCGAGCCGTTCGACCCTCGGCAGTGCACAGTTTATTATTGTTGGTCCGCGCCGTTCGACCCTCGGCATTTTCTTGTGCATGATAAATGCTGCGTATTTCCTGTAATTATTATTGTTTGTTGGCCTAAGGAGTTTTAAATTGCCAGCTAAAAACGAAGAAGAATTTATGTGTTAAATGTGAAAGAAGTTGATATTTCTTATCCCTTATTATTATTAAATTGCCTATGATACTCATGCTTAGCACCTCACTTGATTATATTTAACCGACTTATAGCAAGTGTCTAATTCGACCTCTCGTCACTACCTCTCTGAGGTTAGGCGGGATACTTACTAAGTACACGTCGTTTTCGTACTCATGCTACACTTGCTGTGCATTTTTATTGCACATGTACTTTCATATTGATGTGGCTGGTTTGGAGACTTAGGCGAGCTGCACCATCCGAAGGCGATCCGCAGCTGACAGAGTCTCCCTCGTATTGTATTCATTTTATTTTAATTTTCCTTGTCCAATTGTATTTCGGACAAGCTTTGTAGTATTTGTAAAATTCTTAGAAATTGCTCATGTACTTGTGTCACCAGGTTCTGCGATGTGTTTGGGATTTACTCTAATAAATTGAATTGTTTACCTGTCGTATTTATCTAATAAATTTTTATTCGCTCATAGGGCTATAAGTGAAAGGTAACGATTTTGAAATTGTTAAAACATGAATTAAACTCAACTATTAAATTATTGGCTTGCCTGACAGTGGTGTCCGTCGCCATCATGACCTTATGAATTTTGGGTCGTGACATTCACCATATGGATGGTGTGACAAAAGATATTGTAGTACAAAAGAAGTTTAGAGCTCCAGAAGACTGATTTGTTACTACCCGGATAAATGAAATTGTTCATGATATTATAGTAAGTCTCAAAAAAACTTTTTGAGTTTCAAATATATTAGACAAAGTGGTTGGCATTTGAGACTATAAATGAAAGGAATATTGAATATTTTCATATTAATATAATCATATCGGGTAAATATGAAAGGTTACCCGATTTTTCTTCTATTTGTACTACAAATATATAAGTATGATGATGGAATCACATGCCACAATAAATTAAATATTTACTGAAACAAATATTAGTTGGCATGACCTGTTGGCCATCCCGATTCCATTATGCTGCGAAAATTGATTGAGAATTCACATTGGCATATATTCAAGAAATAGAAGGTTCTTCAAGAATTCTCTTGTGCTGCTTATTCTCATGATATACCAGTTAAGGTTGGGATTGAATTCCTTGATTTCTGGAACGAATAGAAGGTGATATATATATGGGCCCAGTCACCTACCATGTGGATTGTTTACTATTATATAATTTTAATAGATGCATCTATTATATGGTCAGATGTGCGTTTGTTATTAACTTGCAATTTGAATTTTGCAAGGTTGATTGCTCAAATTATTAGAGCACAATTCCAGAATATAAACTATGATAATTTGATATTGCTGGTTTAAATCAAATTTGGTTTAGGATAAATTGTATGCCTCCAATTATAGCTAAACCATTGGTTAGAGATATATTATTTAACATACAACAACATTTGTACGCATCTAGCCAAGTTATGATAAATTCTCCCTATCACAATTGGTTCCTCTTTATATAATAGAGGAATCCTAAATAAGGTACAACTCTAATTTCGAAAATAGATCCCATGATTGATGTCAATAACCGTTAGCAGTTCAATTACTTCCGAGATTTTCGTTGAGATCTATGGTCGATTACTGATATCTCGCTATTCCATTACTCGACGTCGGTCATGCCTGGTCTCGATCCTCCGTGGATGCTTCGATCTTCGAGCTTCGTACTTTGCCATCAAGAAAGAATTAGTCCTATAATGGGCTTGCTTTCGATTCAGCTCATCGAACTCACGAAATTGGGCATACCCGGTTTCTACCGTATACAGAAACATAAACATAAACATATATACCGAAGCAGAAAAATAAATTCGAGCCCACCAATTTTGCAATGTATCCTTAAGGAACATAATTTTCTCCTAGTATTCAAAGTTTTAGATTATTTGCTCCCAAAATAGAATGTATTAATCATATTAGTATAGCAGTACCTCAAACACCAATGTTCTGTGAGCACAAATGGCGACAACAAATCACACTTACTTTAATTTTTAGAAAATAATGAAGAAAGAGAGGGAAAAAATCAAAACTTTTGTAAGAAAAATATGAGGGAATGACCATGTATTGATGCCAAAAGATTGGATTGAATGAAGAGGTTCAACTTAGAAGTTGCAAACTTTTAAGTGGCCCTTAACGAAAACAACTATTTTTGAGAACCGATTGTTAACAGGAAAAATAAAATGGAGGAAAACACAAAATGACTGTTACGAAAATGAACAAACAAATATTAATATAACATTAATATTAAGACCCGGTGAGAACAGATTTCTAGAACTAAGTGAAGTGATAGGAAGAGAATACTGCTGGCAGGAAATCTCTATTCATGAAAGCCCCTTGTAAAGGGGAAAACGAAAGTGTGCTCCTGCGCATCAGCTGAAGAAAGGAGCTTTGGAAGCTTACCTTATTATTATATTAAAATGGGAAAGGGTGAAAAACCTATCTGACTAATAAGAGGGAAGGGGCAAGCCCAAACCTACTCCTAACAAGTTGCTGGATCAAAGTAGTACATTATACATCTGCCCGGCAGCAGCGGAGGGGTTCAACACCTTTTCTTTGCACTGAGAAGAAATCAATAGAATCGTCTGATACTAGATGAAGAGGTACCCCAGAAAGCAGGAATAGAGGAGGCACATGCCTGCCATTAGAAGAAACCAATGGCAATTAGTTCACTTTTGAATAGGTAGCCCAGCTAACCAGACAAGCTGGAGGGACTTCCTGTCATAGAGGAACGAAATTATATTTGTTGGTCCAAAAATTTAATCAATCAGTTCAGATCACTAAATCCAAATCCAAATTAAGAACCAAAGACAAGCCAAGCAAAGGAAGCGTGAAGAAATGCATTTGTATTTAAACTCAATAAATTTTCTTTCCTCCTCTAATAAGGGAAAAAGTTAGGAATCTTCTTCAAATATTCGTTTACCTTCATTTCTCACTCACACTGCTTTTCCAACAAAAAATATAACAATACCCAACATGAATGGGGAATGACTTGTAACGACCCGACCGGTCGTTTTGAGCTCTAGTTTGCCGTTTGGAAGTTTGAGTCCATGAGCAGCTTTATTTCAGGTATTATGACTCGTAGGCGTGGTCGGAATTGAATTTCGGGAAGTTCGGAGTCAATTTGGAAGGAAACTTCTCATTTCGGAAGCCTTAAGTTGGAAGAATTGACTAAGATTGGATTTTTGAGTAAACGACCTCAGAATAAGGATTTGAAGGTTCTAGCAGGTTCGTATGATAATTTCGAACTCGGGCGTATATTCGAATCGGGTTTTGGATGACCCAGGAGCATTTCGACGCACATTGTGGAAGTTAGCATTTTAGAAGAAATTTCATAAGTCTGGGTTGAAGTGAATTTCAGTGATATTGATGTCTGTTTGAAATTCTAAGTATGATAATATCTCTGTATGGTGATTCTGGTGTTAGGAGCGCAATCGGATGTAAATTCGGAGGTTCAGAGGTCATTTTGGAGTCATTTGGCTAAAGCTAGAAATTTGAAGGTTTTTGAGAAGTTGGACCGGAAGTGGAAATTTTGATATCGTGGTCGGATTCCGATTCTGAAAGTTTGAGAAGGTCCATAATGTTGAATGTGACTTGTGTGCAAAATTTGGGTTCAATCGGACTTGATTTGATAGGTTTCAGCATCGAATGCAGAAGTTGGAAATTTCAAGTTCATAAAGATTGAATCGAGTTGCGATCAATTTTTCGATGTTATTTGATTTGGTCTGACTACCCGAGTAGGTCCGCATTATGTTTTAGAACTGGTTGTGTGATTGGACAGGGTCCCGGGGGCCTCGAGTGAATTCCGGCTGGTTAACCGATCAAAATTTGGAGTTGAGGGAAAGCTGAGGCTG
Source organism: Nicotiana undulata (assembly GCA_005239495.1). NCBI lineage: Eukaryota > Viridiplantae > Streptophyta > Magnoliopsida > Solanales > Solanaceae > Nicotiana > Nicotiana undulata. Next base: position 34,030 of record MDKH01105853.1, on the reverse strand, counting down.
CTGGTGTCTGGTGTGACCGCACCTACGAGGTTTTGGCCGCAGGTGCGGAGCCGGAGTCGCAGACGTGGAAATGGCTAGCTTGGATGGGGGCATAAGTGCGAGATTATTTCCGCACCTGCGAAGGCGCAAATGCGGAAGAGAGAGTTCAGGTGCGAGTTTTGGCGCAGGTGCGGGTGCTTGAGCGCACTTGCGGAAGCCGCAGGTGCGGGTGCTTGGGCGCACCTGCGGGCATGCAGGTGCGAGGCTGGAGGCCGCAGGTGCGAAGGTCGGGGCTGGGCAGTGTGCATTTTTATAACGTAGGGCTTGGGCATTTCTTTAATTTTTTCATTTGGCTTGGACGATTTTGGAGAGCTCAAGGAGGGATTTTCATCAAGCAACACTAGGTAAGTGATTTCTTCCCATTTTTGAGTTAAATATGTGATCTACATGTATTTAGACATGGAAATTAGTAGAAATCTTTGGGTTTTGGTGGGAAGACCTAGAATTGGTATTTCGGATTCTTACCACGAATTTGGGCATGAATTGATAGAAAATTTATATATTTGAGCTAGGAAGACTATGGGTAGAGTTTATCTTTGAAAAATTTCGGAATCCGGGCATGTGGGCCATAGGGAAATTTTGGTCAACTTTCCTAGCGTAGTTGGGCATTTCTATAAAATGAATCTCATAAGTATTAGAGTATATTTTCATTGGTTTGCCGTTATTTGGCTAGTTTTGGAGCGTTGTGCATTGATTTGAGTCATCGGAAGGGCTTGGAAGCCGGTTATGGAACTTCGAAGCGAGGTAAGTCTCCTTTCTAACCTTGTAGGGGGAATTGTCCCCATAGGTGAACTAATTAAATATGTGCCACTATTTTTTGGGGCTACGTACGCACGAGGTGACAGGAGTCCGTGCGTAGCTACTAGTATGCTTGTCCGGGTAGTCTAGGACCCAAAAACATGTTTTATTTGTCGTACTTGTAACCTTATTGATGAAATTAAAAATTATTAAATCCTATCGAATTTGACATGAATTTCTAGAAAAGACTTAAATACTATCTTTGTGACCATTAAAAGATAACTTTGTCATTTCTTGGGTAATTGCTTTCCCGATATAGTCGGGGTGGACTGTTTGAATGTGTATGCTTATGTGTGACCGCTTCGCGGTCTATATTCCGCGAGCGGAGTGATTCTTTCCACTACTCTCATGGGAGCGGGCCGTACGCCACAGAAGGTTAATAGATGCATCTATGGTTCTAGCCATTCGACCCTTTGGCACTGCACATTTATTTATTGTTGGTTCAGGACGTTCGACCCTCGGCATTTCCTGCGCATGATATTTAATAAAAACCATCTGTGATTTGGATTGTTAAATTGCCTTAAGATGTAAACTACTAATTGAAATGACGGAAACCGAGAATTATAAATTTATGGAAAAAGATGTCCTTTCCTGTTATTATTTGTTATTTGATTTTAATACCCATGTTTGACATCACACTTGATTATATTGAATTTACCTCTAGCAAGTGTCAAAGTTGACCTCTCGTCACTACCTCTTCGAGGGTAGGCGGGATACTTACTTGTATTGGTAAAAAAGAGCTTCACACGTGTAATAATCGAGATGACTCAGCAATCTATGTGGAACAATGAGAACATGAAAACTGGACGAGACTTTATGAAGAGGTACGAAATAAAGAGGCACGGAACAACATATTCATGGGGTAACCAGACACGGGAATCTCAACCTAATCGAGAAGATGATGAGACACGGTCAAAATGAATCAGGGCAAGATACAGGGCAGATTCAGAGATCTTCCATTAATGAGCCAAACGTTACATAACCTTCACGCGACAGTTACAGTTTATCATTGTAACGTTACATTAATGCAATTATAAGCCATTAAGGCTCAATCAGTGAAAAAGGTAGACGTTATATTACGAAAATCCCTATATAAGGGAGTAAAATATAACTTGTAAGGAAACGTTCTGAACCGCTATTGCAATATACTTACTTTTTACGCATCTTACTTCTTTCTATTTACAAGTTTATTTGCAATTATTAGCATATGCCTTGGTTATCAGAAACCCGAGTTCTTCCTAAATTAGCTTTGGCAGAAAATATAATTCTTTGGTTAAACAAATTGGTTCTGTTACCGAGAATCTGATAATCTTTGTTCCTTCTCAAATAACATTATGTGAATTATGTAAAACGCCAACGACAACAACCAACAAAGGGTTGGAACCCTAGTTCCATCGCCCTCAGGATCCCCACGAGGATCAAGGGAACAATCCCCAGAAAGATCTGCGACACAAAACAATAATCTCAATGGAAATGAACAAGCAGTAGAACAAGCTACGGTGAAACAAATGGTTGGTGAGTATGTGAATCAAGCCTTACAAGCTTTCATGAGGGGACTACCAGCTGCATCACCAACACATCCTCTTAACAACATTGTAACTGTGAAAAATTCACCATCCGGATTAACAAACTATGGGAGTGGAGGCACTCCAAATGAGTCCCTCGAAGCAAGACCAGGTATGCCCAATAATCAAGAATTACAATCTTTATTACTAACTCTGCAGAAACAGTTGAAGGAACAAAACGATCGAATCGAGCAAATTCCCGGAGTACCACCTGTTATCAAAGGCATTGGCGTTGATAGATATTCTCAACAACCTTGGAAGCCAAGTGCAGCACCCTTTCCTATTCCCAAGAAATTCAAAATGCCTGATATTCCCAAGTATGACGGAACAACTTATCCACGTGATCATGTGACTGCTTTTACCACCGGAGTAAAAGGCAACGACCTAAATAAACAAGAAATTGAGTCAGTCCTAGTCAAGAAGTTTGGTGAAACACTCACCAAGGGAGCACTAACCTGGTATTCTCTTTTACCTTAAAATTCTATTGACTCTTTTGCTGCTCTTACAGATTATTTTATAAAAGCGCATTACAGTGCGCAAAAAGTCGAAAAAAGAACCGAATACATATTTAAAATAAAACAAGGAGACGCGGAGTTACTTCGAGAATTTGTAGACAGGTTTCAACGGGAAAGAATGCTGCTACCAAGGGTACTTGCCAATTGGGAAGCCATGGCATTTACAAGCAATATAAATGACAAAAAATCTTAGAAGCCACGCGGAGACTCAAAGAAAGCTTGAGACAATTCCCAGCTACGACGTGGAACGATGTTTACAACAGGTACAACACTAAGCTACGAATAGAAGAAGACACCATTGCTCAGTCAAAAACTGAAGATCGAACCAGATCTAGATGCTCCGAACTAGAAAGGAGAACAGGTAAGAACAGGTACGACCCTTATATGGACGTTGGGGACGAGAAACGCGTCCCAGGTTAAAAAACAGACAGTCAGAATATAGACTATCGAATAGAGACCTCATTAAGATCCCGAAAGGCTCGGGATGAACGAAATAGAGGTAATACATGAATTGGAGACTACAACTTCAATATAAGTACTTATGAATTAATTTCAGTACTAAGAAATATGGGCAATAAGTTTTGATGGCCCAAATAAATGAGGTCAATCCCAAATAAAAGAAATCCAGACTTCTGGTGTGAATTCCATAATGACCATGGGCATAGAACATCAGCTTGCAGATTTTTGCAAGGTGAGGTAGAATAATTATTAAAACAGGGCTATCTAACAGAGTTGTTTAGTGAAAAAGGCAAGCAACCATATATGAAGAACAGGTAGGAGCCCCCAAAACCACCATCTCGAAAGCGAATAGTGAACGTGATACATGGAGGAGAGGAGGTGAACAGAGTCGTCTGCAAAAGAACAATGAAATTCACGATTACGCATGGGAAGTGGATTAGTGAAGACGTGGAAGTAGACAATATATCATTCAACGATGCAGATACCAACGGATTAATGTTTCCACACAACGATGCATTGGTAATATCCTACTCATACATGACACTAACGTAAAAAGAGTGTTGATTGATCCAGGTAGCTCAGTAAATATCATTTTGTCGAGAGTTGTGGAAGAAATGCTAATAGAGGATCAAGTGATCCCAAAAGCACGAGCCTTATCTGGGATTGAAAATTTCATGTCATAACAAAAGGGGAAATCGAGCTTAGTACCTACACAAGAAGGAGTAATCAAAAATACTAGATTCCAAGTCATTGATACTGATATGGCCTATTAGGTTATCATGGGGAGACCATGGATCCATGACATGAAAGCAATACCATCTACCTTACATCAGGTAATAAAATTTCCCTTCCAAATGGGGAATTCAACAGATTCGAGGTGATCAACAAACCTCGAGGAGTATAAATTCCGTAACATACTCTAACAAAAAAGAAGAAGCAGAAAAATCAAAAGACGAGGAAATCACCCAAACAGGTATGGAAACAATTGTTGCTCAAACAGGTGTGGAGACAACTGCTGATCAAACATATATGGAAGAAAATGTTATCCAAACAGGTACGGAGGAAGATAGCCACGAGAAGGTGAATCAAGTCCCCACGGAAGAAGAATTAAAATATACGGACATGGATTCCAGACCTGATGTCATTCAGGAACCAAAGATACGACAAGCTATTAAATGTTATCACATAACTAACAATGAAGCAGAGTACAAAGTTGTCATTGCAGGGCTTGAACTGGCACGAGAACTCTCAATCGAGCAAATCGTGATCAAAAGTGACTCTCAACTAGTGGTGAACCAGATGCTGGGGACTCACACCGCTAGAGAGACCTGGATGCAACAATATCTGGAAAAGGCACGAGACCTAGTAAGACAGTTCCAGTCATGGAAAATTATGCAAATACCTAGGGAGGAAAATGTAGAAGCGGATGCATTAGCTAACCTCGTAGCAGTTGCAGAAGTGAAAAATAAAGACAATGCAATTGTCATTCACCTATTTCATTCAGCAATCGACCAGGATAAAAGTGAGGTAACATTCAACCATTTAACCTGGGATTGGAGAAACGAAAATTTAAATTTTTTGCAGAATGGCACTGTACCCGAGGATAAGAAAGCAACTCAAGCGTTTCGCCAAAAAGCTGCACGGTACTGCCTCATTCGTGACACATTATACCGCAAAATATTTGGAGGTCCCTTAGCTAAGTGCCTCGGACCTAATCAAATGGAGTTCGTTATGAAAGAAGTACACGAAGGACACTGCAGAAACCATTCAGGAGCAAGATCCTTAGTCAAAACTCTAATCAGAGCAGGGTACCACTGGCCCAAAATGGAAGAAGAGGCTGAGAGTTTCGTAGCTAAATGCGAAAAATGCCAATGATTTGATAACAACATGCATCGACCAGCGGATCTACTTCACCCGGTGATATCGCCTTGGCCATTCATGAAATGGGGCATGGACATAGTGGGACCCTTTCCCCCAGCTAAATGAAATGTACGGTTCTTGCTCGTATTAACTGATTATTTCACAAAGTGGGTGGAGGCAGAAGCTTTTAAACAAGTGCGAGAAAAAGAAGTGAAGAGCTTCATATGCGAAACATAATATGCCGCTTTGGAATACCGAAGGAGATCACATGTGACAATGGCCCACAATTCATAGGCTCACAAATCACAGAATTCTTCGAAAGTTGGCAAATCAAGAGAATCACTTCATCACCATATCACCCTGTTGCTAATGGGCAAGCCGAGTCAACAAACAAAGTCATCGTTAACAACCTAAAGAAACGTTGGAAAGAGCCAAGGGAAACTGGCCAAATGAGCTACCAGCAGTATTATAGGCTTACAGAACTACTACAAAAACAGCTACGGGAGAAACTCCATTCGCACTTGTTTACGGCTCGGAAGCTTTAATACCAGTGGAAATTGGCAAACCAAGAATAAGGTTCACAACAACAACCGAAGAATCAAACAACGACGAGTTGAGGACAAATCTGGACTTGCTCGAGCAAAGAAGAGAAGTTGCACTAATACGTTTGGCGGCCCAAAAACAAATTATAGAGCGATATTACAACAGAAAAGCTCACCTCAGATATTTCAAAATTGGGGAATTCGTTCTCAAAAAAGTCTTCCAATCAACGAAGGAAGCCGGTGCAGGAAAGTTAAATCCAAATTGGGAAGGACAGTACAAAGTCCGTGGCATTGCTGGAAAAGGCGCGTATGAGCTGGAGACTATGGACGGCGGAATACTACCAACTAGTTGGAATACTTTTCATTTGAAGAAGTACTACCTTTGCATAAAAGGAATACCCCTGGTCAGGTATCATTATGTTTGATTTTTCTTTTGTACAGTTAAAATTATACTAACCATTTTAGATGATAGGCAAAAAGCTAACCCATCACCAGATGATGATATTAGACCTGCAAAGACACGAGGAAGTAACTGAATTCCCGGTCTAGGGTTACAACTTTCTGATGGACGTTTTAAAGGGTTAAGCAGCCATCATCTAAAAACTATATACCTTCGAGTCCCGTATGTTTTTCCTTTTCAAGAAAAGGACCACAAGGAAGGAATATCAAGTGCTCGAAATTTCATTATTCAAAGCTCAAACACTTGGAGGACTATACAGTATGGAAGGAAAAGATGAAGAAAAGAAGACTATCAAAAAGTCAAAGCTCGAGCCAGAAGATTCATCTTCCCAACAAGTCAAGTACTATGAGCAAAATCAAAGAGCCAAAGACTCAAAACACAAAGCCTGACTCAAAAATCTTCGAAAAACATATTCGTAAATATAAACGAGTGTTCAGGTTAAAGGCAGAACATTAGTTACGAGTAAAAATGCACATCCTTTTACTTACTCAGAAACTGTTATAAATGAAAACAATTATGAATGAAAGATCATCATCCTTGTACTTACTCAAAAACTGTTGTAAATGAAAACATTTATGAATGAAAGATCATTATCTTTGTACTTATTCAGGAAACCGTTATAAATGAAAATAGTTATGGATGAAAGATCATTATCCTTACATATATTCAGAAAACTGTTGTGAATAAAAACAGTTACGGATGAAAAAGCATTGCCCTTGTATTCATTTGAAAACTATTATCAATAAAAATAGTTATGGGTAAAAATTCATACCCTTACATTTTAAACTGTTGTAAGCAAAAACAGTTATCCCCTTGTACTAATTCAAAAAAACTGTTGCAAAAGAAAAACAATTAAGAGTGCAAGGTTATATCGAATCTGTTAAAAGAAAAAAACAGTTGCAAAATGAGTTATAGATGATACATAAACGCATGTGAAATGTTATGAAAGTTCAAATGCAAAAACTTTCTTCAAAACATTATTAAAGAAAAACATGTGAAAATTCCTATCTCTCTTTTGTATATTTACACCATTATGAAGTTGAGACGTCTTCTTCATTAAGTGTCGATCAAAAAAGGGCCCTCTTTTATAAAATCGTGCTTGTTACGAAAATGTGCGAACAATATAAGCATTTTTAATGCAAAGTAAAAAACTCAGAGGTAAGCCAAAAACCTCAAAAAGAAAGTATGCAAAAACTTGAGAGTGAAACAGAAACTTGAAGAAAGTTAAAAACATGCTAACGATGATACTAATTTATTACGGCAAAATAAACTAAGTGTTAACTTAGTCTATGCCGAGTTAATTTTTACATTTGATTGCCCTTAAGTTGTCAGTTGGGGGCTTACAAAGGATCCAATTTTACCCCTGATGGGATTGGGGGAAACCACGAATTGATACAAGAAAAAAAAAACCAAGTTCTTTAAACTTTTTTAGTCTTCACTGGCAGAAGGAGCAGCTTGAGATGGGGAGACATGAGCAACAGGGACCTCAACCTCAAGTGAAGAAAGGTTCTGACTTTGCTGAGACCTCTCAATCGGCTCTTTGGCTTTGGCAATTTCGCTTCCAAGTCAAAACCCTCTTGACCCATTTCCGTCAATGTGTCAAGACGGGCGTTCAGATAAGCCCAGCTAACGTCAACGACTGCTTTGTCTTCAAGAGATTCATAATCTCTCTCCCACTGTTCAGCTTCAGCTCTTAACTCATCTCTTTCAGCCACGACAGCATCATGAGAGACCTTTAAAGGAGCAAGAGACCTTTCCAGAAACTAGACCTTCTCCAAAGAGTTACAGAGGTCTTTCTGGGAATGAGTGAGCGATTGAACAAGTTCACAAGAGTACTCCTCCTTCTGGTCCAACAAGGCCTTTAGGCTCCTAATCTCCTCAGAGGCACGGAAAAGCTGCTTTGCAAAGGAAGACTCTAAGACACTCTTATCCTTGCCTGCCTGGTTTGAAGACGCCTTCTAACGGCTAGTTCTGCTGCAACAACTCTAACACGTTGCTCCAAGATACATTTTTCTTCCTCCATTGCCTCCATATCTAGCTGCAAACTCTCATACTGCTCCTTCCAATTGATAGCCTCGGTTTGGAAATCCTTTGCTTCCTGCTCCATTTGAACGACCCTCTTCATTAACTCTGTGCCTACAAGATTGATCTACATAAAAAAGATAAATTAGATACGGTAAGAGCATGTGTAAGTACGTATGAAAAGCAAATTTTACCCTTAAAGACGAGTGCACAATCTCGTTCATCCAAGTCAGGGTACTGTGGCTTTCCATCTTAGACCTTTCAGTCGAGCCTATCAATGGCTTTAACCATACATCAGCCTGGCCTGACTTTTTCAAGAAGCTACCCGCTGCTGGAACCTCTACTACAACCTGCCGCATCTCCCCCCTGCTGAACCAGGGTCATAAAAAGGAGCCACGGGCAAAGAAGGCTGGGAAACAGAAACAGTCACAGGAACTGAAACAGCAGCGGGAGCAGGAATAGCCATGGGAGCAGAAGCGATAACGGGAGAAATTGAAGGAAACTCTTTAGGGGCAGGAGGAGATAAAACTGCAAGAGGGGCTTCATCAGAAATGGTACCAAAACCTTCACGGAACAGGAGATCAACAGATTCACGAACAGGAGAGGGAGTCGCATCTTTCAGGGCAGAAAGTTCAGGTTCAGGCACGAGAGGGTCAAAAACAGGTGCAGACTCATCGTCAGAGACCACCATCCTCCTACGTGGCCTGTGGACTAGCGGACTCTCCTCTTCCTCCTCCTCCTCCTCTAAGGTCCTGGACCCACTTGCTTTTCTTTTTGATGAGGAGGAACCAACAATGATCTCCTAGGCCTTTTCCAGGGACAACCTAGAAGCGGACACAGCCGTAGCAGAAATGCCACGAGCAACAAACCCTATCAAATGAAAGGGGTCAGGTAAAACCTAAAAAAACAAAGAAGTAAAGGCAAAAAACTTTGCTCATTGTGGGTCTTATCCCTCCAACCAAACCTCCCAAAGAGGTACTTCCACGAACGTTATTCTAACAGAGCAATTAACAAGAGGTTTTCTACCCAATCTCGGAAATCGAAGACATTCTCAACGGTTCCCATGATTGTTGCAAAGAAAAGAAACAATTACGGTACTCATAAAGTATCAAAAACAAAAAAGAGGAAGGTGAGCATAACTGTACTCACGTGCAATATTCCACTTCTCAGGGAAGGGGAGATTTTCTTCACCTACTAAACCTGCAGTAGGGACAACAACATATCGAAGGTACCACCCTCTGTCTTTATCATCATCAGGAGTAACTAACACCCTTTTACTCCTCGTCGTAAGAGTACACACTCCTTGGCGGAACAACATCAGAGAATAGAGGTGAATAAGATGATGAAAAGTGAAGGGTACGGAAGCCAAAATTTCCAAATACCTAAGGCACGAGACGACTCGCCAAACTAGAGGACTGACTTGTCCCAGACAAATTTTGAAAAAACGACAAAACTCGATAATAACAGGGTCTATAGGAGTCTTGAATCTTAAAATTAAAGGGTAAGTATAAACATAAGAATACCCGGTCTTGTAAGAGGTTATTCTCTGGTTATTGCCAGGAACAATAACAGGGAAATCAGGCTTCCAAGAACAATCCCTGCATACAAGAGGCACCAAGCCCTTTGTTATCTGAGTACGATAAAGGTCGGCACTATCATGCGAAGACATTGAAGAAAGTTGTTCGCTCATGGCCTGACTATCCTTGGAAAAAGAAAACTCTGCAGGGATAATTTCATCAACCCTCGGCTCGCGAAGCGGTTCACTATGTCCTCTACTTTTTGACAAAGATATCGAAGCCCTAGCCCCTAAAGAAGATAAAGAAACAGAAGACCTAGAAGAAGATGGGGGAGTAACATGAGAAGAAGAAGCACCCCTGGAAGGCGTAGAACCTAAGCTCCTAAGTCTTCCGCCTCTCCTACTCCGAGTTGGAGCAGAAGAGGAAGTCAGTTCCTCAACATTAATGATTTTCTTAGATTGCTGGTTTGAAGAAGACATATTTACGAAGAATGAAGAATTTACAAATAAAGAAATAAGGTTGGAAGTTTTTCATTAAAGTAAAGAAAGGAAAAGGGGTATTTATACTCAAAGGAAACCGTTAGAAAATGGAAAGAATAGGGATGTGACAGTCATAATTGAAGTTGTCACTTCATGACTGATGCAGCCGGAAAAAGCCCTAAAAGGCGCTGAGTAATTGCAGAACCAACCCGGGAATGCCATGTGGCACGAGCATTAAATGGAAGTGATAAGTGACGCCAACGTTTAGATATGGATGCAATGTTATGAGTGAAGAGGCGGAAAAGTATTCCCTCCATAAATAAGTATCCACTTACCAAATATTAATCGATAAATAAATGGTAAGTGGGGGGACTATCTATATTGGTAGAAAAGAGCTTCACACGTGTAATAATCAAGATGACTCAGCAATCTATGTGGAACAATGAGAACATGACAACTGGACGAGACTTTATGAAGAGGTACAAAATAAAGAGGCATGGAACAACATATTCATGGGGTAACCAGGCACAGGAATCTCAACCTAATCGAGAAGATGAAGAGACACGGTCAAAATGAATCAGGGCAAGATACATGACAGATTTGGAGATCTTTCATTAATGAGCCAAACGTTACATAACCTTCATGCGACAGTTACGGTTAATCATTGTAACGTTACATTAATGCCATGATAAGTCATTAAGGCTCAATAACTTAAAAGGATAGGCGTTATATTGAGAAATTCCCTATATAAGGGAGTAAAATATAACTTGTAAGGACACGTTCTGAACCGCTATTGCAATATACTTACTTTTTACGCATCTTACTACTTTCTATTTACAAGTTTATTTTCAATTATTAGCATATCTCTTGGTTAAAGGAAACCCGAGTTCTTCTTAAATTAGCTTTGGCAGAGAATCTAATTCTTTGGTTAAACATTGCTGAGTACGCGTTGTTTTCGTACTCATGCTACACTTGTTGTGCATTTTGTTGCACAAGTACATTTATATCTAGTGGCCCCGCTTGGCGCCGTGGCATGGGTTATATGGGGACTTAGATGAGTTGTACCATCCCGAGACGACCCACAACCGGCAGAGTCTCCCTCAGATGTATTGTATTGTATTTCAAATTCCTTATCCAGTTTGTACGCCGGACAAACATTGTATTACATGTATACTTCTTAGAAATTTGCTCATGCACTTGTGACACCGGGTTCTGGGATGATTTGGGATATTTTGTTAAATGAATGGTTAAAACATCATTATTTACTCAGTAAATTTTTATTGATTATTATGAATTGAAATAAAAAGTAAAGATTTCAAAATACTAAAATAGGAATTTAATTCAACTATTTAATGATTGGCTTGCCTGACAGTGGCGTCCAGCGCCATCACGACCTCAATGGATTTTGGGTCGTAACAACGTGGTATCAGAGCACTAGGTTGCCTTAGTTCTCATGAGTCATGAGCAAGTCTAGTAGAGTCATGCGGATCGGTACAGAGACGTCTGTACTTATCTTCGAGAGGCTACAGGGCTGTTAGGAGCACTTCCCTTCTTGAGTCCTCATATTGCGATTTGATTCCTTTAAGTCTTATGCCTAAGTTTCTTCCTACTCAATCTTACGTGTTGCAAAACGTTTGCTATAAATCAAGAATTGAGGAATTGTAATGGTACTAATGGCGAGGTGTGGGATGTTTCTCCCTGCGTAGTTGTTGGGATATTATCGTCGCCCTGTGGAAGGATATTCTATCATTTCAGCTCGGTAGCTGCACTTCTGAGAGTTTTAAGGATATGCACAGATTGCTATGATGTTATGATGGGTTATCGCACGGTGTTGATATGATGATGGGAAGCTTGCCCATGTGTTGAGACAATGAATGACTTGGAAGGAGGTCTTCTCAGAGCGTGATTTTGATATTTCAGTATTTTATTTCCGGTGGAGGAAAGACAATTGGATTATAAATGATCAGGTTCGGGTTGATAGAGTAATGAGATTGGGTGTCTTCAAGTGAGGTGGAATATTCATTAGTGATGTGATATCGTTGTCTTTGAGCGAATAGAATGTGTTAAGTTCGTCGATGCTATAGTTTCTTCGATTGCATTGGGTCAGAGTATTGTGAAGCAGTATTGAAGAAGCGGCTATTAGATATCGTGGTGTGTGGTGGTTCAGGATTGAATAAGTATTTCTAATGTAGGCGGCTCGAGAAAGATGATCTTCGGGAAGGTTTAAGGTTGTGGTGATCGGCTGGTTTAAGTGCTACAGAGGATGAAACTGAATTGAGGCAACAACTGGGCAATATGCGATGAAGGAAGATAAGTGAGAAGTGTTAGGCAGTGGTTCCATTCCTAGAAGACCAGGTGCAAGAAGCGGAGGTGGAGCAGATTGCTTAAAGGAGTGAGTTTGACCAAAGTGGGAGAGCTGCAGCGTAGCATATGAGTTTTGTGGTAAGATAGTTGCCTACCTCGAGGAGAAGCTTGGAGTGATTTGATAATTTTAGTGGACGGTGATTGGGTCCACGGGCTTAAATTGAAATTCTGGTTATTACGACGAAAGATTGAATGCAACGAAGAAGAGGGTTGTTTGACTTGAAGAAAGATGCAATATAGCGGTGAATTGGAAGATGTTGTCGCGCATTTAGTTGATGTCCATAAAGAGTGAATGGACTAGTGCAGTTGGTGAATGAGAATGAACTTAGGATGGAGTATCGAGGTCGTAGTGATTGTTCCCTGTGCAGCAACGTAGGAGGATGTCGGCATGCAATTTCCATAGGTGGGTTATCTCCTGTGAACAGGTCAACATTCGTGTGGTTGGCAAAGTTTCTGCGAGGAATTCTATTGACTATCCAGTAAGAGGTCGAATATGCGAATGATGCTAGAGATTCGGAGTATTCACAGAATGCTAACATGAGAATTTAGAAGAAATTGACGGGTTGGTTGTGCAAGATCATGTCAGCAATGAAGAAAGGATATTGGTGGGTTCCAGAGTTGTGCGAGGAATAGCTTCAGGCTAAGTTGGAGAGTCCCACCACCTGCAATTGGGCTGCGTAATTATCTACTTGTGAGGTTTCGGGTTATCAGGGTATGGGTGAGTCGATTCAGCTAAGGGAAAGGAACACAAGAGGTAATTTGAGCAACATGATTTGATAAATGTGTGCAAAAGTTGGCCTTATTGGACTAGGGTTAGGCTTTGGAAGATTCAGAATTTATGCTTAGTACATAGGCGAGTTATAAGGGTAGTGACTCAGTCACATGCTTCATTAAGAGGGTGTTAATGTGCTAGAAGAGCCTTGGAGTTGATTGTATTCGGGGCCAAGTCAGAGTGGGTGACTCTCAATAGTGGTTCTAATGAATTCGAAGGTTAAGAATGCGGTGCTTAAGGGTTTCATGCCCGCAGTATGGCTAAGGATCGGGCTCTTGCAATAGATGGTGATAGGGGGCCCGGAATGTTCTATGATGTTTTCGACTTGCAGTGTAGTATTGGAGGAATGAGAGAAATAAGCTCCGGATTTGTAGAAAGATTATCAAGATGGGTATATCAGTCGAAGATGTGAATACGCGTGCAAAGAGGGCACGAAACGGTTCATGGGTTTGGAGACAATGTGGTCTCGTGATATAAGGTCGCTCAAGAGGAGGGCGAATTTCGGTTCACAATGTTGGGATGAGGCTATTGTTATTTCTAAGTCAAGTAAAGGATAAATTTGAAGAAAATAGATTGGTTAGCCATGGTTGAAATGGCACATGTACAACAGTGATCAGTTCCTTCAGTGTGATTAGGTTATGCATGTGATTTGTGACGGTATGTGCGAGGCTTGTCGGTCGCCGTAATAGATTTTATTTGGAAGCATTCAAGTATGATGGACTGTCATGGGTAGGCGGATCCCGGAAGGATTATGGTGGTATAAACTACTACTTAAGGATTTGCATGGTTTGTGATTATGAGAATTCACTCATGTGTTGTTGTGGTTATCTTGAATTGAGGTAAGTAAAAGGTTTCTATATGATGAAGTGTTCACCCTATTAGTGTTCAGGTGTTATGATGGAATTCCTATGCTATTTCATATTGGCATGTTAGGTGTAGTAAGCAGTATGGAGCTGGAAGTAAGGATCAAGATTGCGGTTCGATGTTGACAAGGATGTCATGAGCTCGGATGAGCAAGAAAAAGGATTTGAATGTTTAGAGTAAGCTGGTGTTGTCTTCAGCGTCGCCTGAGAGCGGTTGTTTTGTGAAAATGGGGCTTGGCACCCTGATTATGGATTCTTGATTTTCCTTACAACACTTGAGTGGTCAGTGGTGTGGATGTGAAGATTTGTTGCCTTGTGTGGAAGGTCGTGGGAGTATGACCACGGGAAGATCGTATAAGTGTGACATGTAGTCACTTAATTGATTGACGGCTTAAACCAAGTATAAAGAAGTGTAATGTTTCTTATTTGAGAATTTATGCCTGAAGGGCGCTCGGTTCATGTGGTTATGGAATGTGGGGGTTTTCTCCGGTTATAATGGATGTTCTTGCGTGTTATGAGGAAAAGTGGGTTATTATGGACCCAGGTGAAGCCATTAGCCTGGTATAGTGTGATCAGAATCAGTTGAGGTCTATGGATGGATATAAACATGATTGTGGGCTATAAGTGAGTCAGATGTGTTCATTTCAGTATAACACCCCTCATGGAGGGGTATTAGAATATCAGATGTTGTTCCGTCTTCGTTCATTTCATGAAATATTATGTTGTGTCGTGGGAGTTGTGAAACTGCTTGATGATTTCTTATGTGTTGAGATTCCGCGTAGTGATGATGTTATGTGAGCAGGATAGCTCTTGAGATCCAGATTATAAATCGCACCTCAGTTGTGCTTGAGTTTTGTAGCGTATGGCTCTATCAGTCTCCCAGGACGGTATTATGCACTTAGGGTGTTGGTGGCCGATATTCAGTGTTTTGTAATAATGAGAAATTTAGCTCGGTGTGTATCTCCTTATGTAAATTTTATGTGTGGATCGGGTGGCACGCCGCACGGGTATGTTATTTGGATCGGGTTGCACGCTGCAATAGTGTGATGTTGAGTGAGGTTCCCTACATCTATTTTTCTTGTGTTTTGCTTCCTATTTTTAAGAGGAAGGTTCATATTAGTTGCATGAGTTGAGTAATTCCTTTCATAGTTCATTTTATTTATGTATCACGTTCAAGTTGTGGCCTATTGGCACGTTGGCAAGTTGTGGCCAGAAATTTGATAGATTTCGCCATCGAATGGAGAAGTTGGAAATTTCAAGTTCATAAAGATCGAATCGAGTTGTGGTCCACTGTTTCGATGTTATTTGATGTGATATGAGGACCCGAGCAGGTCCGCATTATGTTTTGGAACTGGTTGGTGTGATTGGACGGGGTCCCGAGGGTCTCGGATGAATTTCAGGTGGTTAACGGATCGAAATTTTGATTCGAGGGAAAGCTGAGGTTGCTGGTGTGACCGCACCTGCAAGGTTTTGGCCGCAGGTGCGGCTTCGGCGTCGCAGATGCGAAAATGGCTGGCTTGGCTGGGGGCGCAGGTGCGAGGTTATTTCCGCACTTGCGAAGGCGCATATGCGGAAGAGAGAGTGTAGGTGCGAGTTTTGGGTGGAGCTGGGGAAGCCGCAGGTACGGGTGCTTGGGCGCACTTGCGGGCACGCAGGTGCGAAGGTGGGGGCTGGGCGGTGTGCATTTTTATAACCGAGGACTTGGCCATTTCTTTCATTTTTTCATTTGGCTTGGACGATTTTGGAGTGCTCAAGGACGAATTTTCATCAAGCCACACTAGGTAAGTGATTTCTTCCCATTTTTGAGTTAAATATGTGATCTTACATGGATTTAGACATGGAAATTAGTAGAAATCTTGGGGTATTTGTAGGAAGACCTAGAATTGGTATTTTCAGAATTTTACCACGAATTTGGGCATGAATTGAGAGAAAATTTATATATTTGAGTTAGGAAGGCTATAGGTAGAGTTTAACTTCGAACAATTTCGGAATCCGGGCAGGTGGGCCCGACGACAATTTTGGTCAACTTTCCGAGCGGAGTTGGGAATTTATATAAATTGAATGGTCATAAGTATTAGAGTATATTTTCATTGGTTTGCCTTTATTCGGCTAGTTTTGGAGCGTTGTGCATTGATTTGAGTTATCGGAAGGGCTTGGAAGCCGGTTATGGAACTTTGGAGCGAGGTAAGTCTCCTTTCTAACCTTGTGAGGAGGAATTATCCTCATAGGTGAACTAATTAAATATGTGCCACTATTTGTGGGGTCTACGTACGCACGAGGTGACGGGAGTCCGTGCGTAGCTACTAGTATGCTTGTCCGGGTAGTCTAGGACCCAAAAGCATGTTTTATTTGTCATACTTGTAACCTTATTGATGAAATTAAAAATGATTAAATCCTATCGAATTTGACAAATGAATTTCTAGAAAAGACTTAAATACTATCTTTGTGACCATTAAAAGAAAACTTTGTCATTTCTTGAGTAATTGCTTTCCCGATATAGTCGGGGTGGACTGTTTGAATGTGTATGCTTATGTGTGACCGCTTCGCAATATATATTCCGCGAGCGGGGTGATTCTTTCCACTTCTCTCATGCGAGCGGGCCGTACGCCACAGAAGGTTAATAGATTCATCTATGGTTCGAGTCGTTTGACTCTTCGACACTGCACATTTATTTATTGTTGGTTCAGGCCTTTCGACCCTCGGCATTTCCTGCGCATGATATTTTATAAACACCATCTGTGATTTGGACTGTTAAATTGCCTTAAGATGTAAACTGCTAATTGAAATGGCGGAAACCGGGAAATATACATTGAAGGAAAAAGTTGTCCTTTCCTGTTATTATTTGTTATTTGATTTTAATACCCATGTTTGAAATCACACTTGATTGTATTGAATTAACCTCTAGCAAGTGTCAAATTCAACCTCTCGTTACTACCTCTTCGAGGTTAGTTGGGATACTTACTGAGTACACGTTGTTTTCGTACTCATGCTACACTTGTTGTGCATTTTGTTGCACAGGTACATGTATATCTAGTGGCCCCTCTTGGCTTCATGGCATGGTTGATATGGGGACTTAGACAAGCTGCACCATCCTGAGACGACCCGCAGCCGGCAGAGTCTCCCTTAGATGTATTGTATTTGTTGCGCCCCCTCTTTTCCCCCAGGCACTCCTTTCGGGGCCCGGTTTGAAAGGGTTTATGACATTGGTTGAGATAACTCGTTCCTTTTGGGAAAGGGGTTTGCATTTTTTGAAGAGTCTCCACCTAACGATTTTGAGGTGCGTTAGGTCACCTATCAGGGGGTTCATTTAAGACTACGTTTGATAACCAGAGACAGGGTAAGGGCTTGAGATTATCCTAAGGGGAAGGTGTTAGGCACCCCTCAGGATCCACAAGTGTGGTTCCCGGCCAAATAGCTTTTGTGAATTTTTGTACAATTAGCAAATAAACAAATATGGCTCAAATAATAGGGGATTTAGGTCTAAGTACACATAGGTTTGGAAACAGTTAATGGAAAAGCTATATTTTGAAAAGAATTATAATCTAAGCAGGTTTATGGGAGCAATGGGGTATCCTAGGTTTGTTTGTAATATGGATCACATCAATGTAATACCCGGTATGACACTCCTTAAAGAGGGGTTACACGTGGTATTAGCGCACCGGTCATCATATCCATATCTACCATATCCCACCCCGTGAAGGTAATTAAAGCGAGTGTTGGTCTTGACCTCTATTGCATGTTGTTACCCATCCCTTCCTATTAGTCCTGGAAGAATTTAGGACTTCTATCCTATAAGGGGGTTCTAGGCAGACCCTTAGGTTTTAAAGGTAAAAATACTAAGGCGACATATAATAAAACAGATAGGACTTCAATTAAAGGGGAGCATGGAAAACAAGTAGAAGACTCAGGTACACCTCCACAAATATTACACATAAACAACATGACTCATACACAATTAAGGTCCAAATTCACATCCTAGGCATGGTATCTAATTGATAATAGCAAAATCAAATTTATAACTCAGAGAGGAAGTCCTAATCAGTTTTGCCTACTGGTTTTAAACATGCTAAAAGTTAAACAATAGTCACAAGAGACAGATTACCTAAGGCTTGCCTAAGTATGGGTTAATATACAACAGTTGTTCAGAATTGTTAACAGTTTTAGATTGTTATACCTAAGAGCATTTGATTCTAAGTGTCGCAGAACATACAGGAATTTATTACCAGTTGTTAGAACAGGATGACTGCTTTATGTATCCATAGTTAGACTAAGTGTAATTAAGCGAGTGCGATCCAAGAACATGATATCTAATGCAGAATGATGCATATGCAATTGCTAAAACAGGATTTCTAAACGCACACAAAATCACAGCCTTATGCATAGTTTCAGAATAAACATAGGCGGCAGTTTTTAATGTTGTTTACCTTAGAACAGGATTTCTAAGTGTGGAACATGGTGGCAGCATGAATAACAACCGACGTTAACACATTTTTTTAGAGCAAGCTTTATGAATGTTTTCAGGTCGTGTAAGATGTATATAGGACATAATCACATTATTATGTTTCATGTCATTATTTACCTTAGAGGCAGGATTTCTAAGTGATGATGAGATGCTGAAAAAAGTATATATGGATCCTATGTAGCATGATATCTAATGCATGGCATGCTTGACATATGTTTTACCTAAACATGGCTGCTATTGCGCATAGAGAAAGTAAACCTAGGAAGCATAGTTTCTACCCTTGATTACACTACAACATGCATATCACCCTCCCATTTCACTATCCATCCCAGAGTTGTTTTACAAATAATTATTACAGACCATTGGATATGAATTACATAACTGAAATAGAAGAAAAAAAAATTAACTATAGGGAGCCTAAAGTATAGGCCCAGATCTCCATGTCCTCAATGCCAGGTATTGTTTCACAGCCTTTCTCACAATCCGGGTGTGTCAGAGTTCCCTAAGGACCTCAAGGGATCCCGGGCAAAGCTCACACCCAGATTTCATAGCCAAGATAAAATAAGTGCAGTGTGGAATGGCCAGCCTTAGTGTGTCAAAGTTCAGAGGGAGCTCAGGGGTCCCAAAGAAATGCTCACACAAAAGGGGGCAGAACTTAAGAGGTCTAAGAATGAGTGAGAGTGTTTGACAAAGTTTGAAAACTTTGAGTAGGAAAACAGTTTTTGGAAAAGGGATTTAATTGAAATAGTTTTCATAACAAAAGTTTAACAGATGAAAATAATTTGAAAGAGCATGAACACCAATGTCAGGACCAAAACAAGGTCAGTATCACACAAAGGACCAAGAATAGTCCAACAACCACAGGCAGGGGTAATGGGGTTTGAGGGACAAATACAAAGCATGTGAGTGTAGGCATGTAACAGGCAGCACACAATCAGAAGTTCCTAAGGACTCAGAGGATTGGGGATACAGTAGGGTATAGGATTAGACTAACATAACATGACCAAATAGTTTAAGACATTAGAGTATACCCTAATCAAACTAATGTACCAAACATAGGCATGAAGATTCACATAGAACATGTATCAAGCACATTAGGACATGCTTATTAGAACAAATAGAATATAACTTAACAGGTGAATGGAGTTCAGGATTCTAGTTACATGTTGAACAACAAAATAGTAAGTAAAAGCACATCAGAAACATAATGAATTACAACAGTAATAGAAACATGTTGGTTTGAGAACTGAAATTTGAATTAGGACATACCAGTGAAATGATGAAAGCAGCAACCCAATGCAAGAAAATAGGAGATGCACAATAGTTAGCCTTGGCTTGCAGCCGGCTAACTTAGAGTAGCATCAACTAGCACAGAAGAGATAATAGAGAGTTTTTAGTTGTGAGATAGAGCTATTGAACCAGACTAGTTCGTATGTTCTTAATGAAAGAGTAGTGCATATATATAGTTTGAAAATAGATGGTAAATAAGGTAGGAACCAGTAATTAAGGGACTGAGTATCAATCAGTGTAAAATCAGCATAGGTATCCCTTAATTGAAAGGGTTAAGTTCAAACGACTAGTAGGCAAATAACAAATAAGGAAAGTTCCCATATGTGACATGCATATAATATATAAGGAAGCAATTTCAACAGTACAAGTATGTAATTGAGACTAGGTTCAGAATATATCAATTAAGAAAATAATATAAGACTTCATGTGACAGCACAGTTGACCAAAAATAGGACAAGAAAATAATTTAAAGGTTGTAAATCAGTAAGGGAATCCTCACAAGATATCAGTGAGATATTAATTATAGGAAATTAGGGGTCAAACAGGAGTAGTGTTGATTCCTGTGAGTACCCGAAGTAAACACATAATAGGAAAAAATCAGAGATTCCAGTAACAATCACATTGAATCAGGGATTCGAATACGAATAACATTAATTTAAGGAAGTTATCACGAATTAAACAGATAATAGGCAAGAAGTCAGAAGCCCTAGTAGTGAAATCATATGAAATTAGGGATTCACATGAAACACAAAGTAAACAGTAATGTAAGCAGAAAAGCAAGAAAAAATCAGATACATAGATGACCAACATAGGGTAAAACATCAAAGAATCACAAACTTCATTAGACGCAAGCACATATGCAAACATTATCAAAGACAAAGTTAGGGACTTAGGGTTTAGGTCTAAAATTAGGGATTTCAACACAACGACTCAGGTAAAAGAGAGAAACTTACATAAATCACTAAAACACAGTAGAGAACCTAGGATAATACTGAGAAATCATAGAAAAATCATTTAAAAACGGGATCATGAAATCCTAGTTGAAAACGAAAAGTCATTTTAGAGAAAATCAGAGAATCTTTGAGAAAAACAACGAAATAGCTCCAAATACACCCAGATCTATCATAGATCTAAAAGAAACAGAGAGTTTTAAGAGTTAGGGTTTCAAAGAGAACCCAGAAAAGATAAGAAAACCTCAAAACATTAACGGTTTCAGCCGTAAAAGTCATAGATCTTACTCGAACCGCCGGAGATGGCCGAAAAATAGCATGAAAGGCCATAGGTGAGAGTTGAACCGCTCCAGGTTCACCTGAGGACCTCAGGCTAGTGTCAAACCGGTGTGGGATGAGGCAGAGGCTAGGAGTTGGTGAGAGGCCATGGCTTCCCGCGAGGGAGGTGGCTGGAGAAGATGAGCAGAGTTCATCAATGACTCAGATTGAATAGGGGAATTGGGTCGGGTGTCTTTAGAGATTGGGATTGAGTGTTGGGCTAAATTAATTGGGTTAGGACCAGATTTGATTTAGGCTAGTATTTAAATAAAGATGGCCATTTGTTAAATACCCATTAAAATTAGATAAATAATTAATAAAAATAGCTAGTGATTATATGACATGAAATTAAAGCTAAATAGGTGAAATTAAGGCAATGAACTAGTGTTTAAAATATCAATACTGATTATTGAATTAAAATAGCATAAAATGTGTAATTAGGCTATAATTGCAAAGTTATTATAATTATATCCAAATAATGCCAAATTAGCTAATTTGTGAAATAATTAATTCCTAATAGGATTAAAAATAATATATTGAGCTAAGAAATATCTTGAAATTATTTGTAATGCAATTTATGAGTAATTATTGGATATAAAAATACTGAATAGACTAAAAAATAAATTGATAAAAATATGGAAAAATACCCATTATTATAAAAACTGATTTTGAAGGTATATATGCAAATTTGAAATAATATTTTGAGGAAAAATTGGGTATCAACAGTATTGTATTCCAAATTCCTTGTCCAGTTTGTACTCCGAACAAACATTATATTACATGTATACTTCTTTGAAATTTGCTCATGCACTTGTGACACTGGGTTATGGGATGATTTGAGATGTTTTGTTAAATGAACGGTTAAAACATCATTATTTACTCAGTAAATTTTTATTGATTATAATGAAATGAAATGAAAAGTAATGATTTCAAAATACTAAAATAGGAATTTAATTCAACTATTTAATGATTGGCTTGCCTGACAGTGGTGTATGGCGCCATCACGACCTCAATAGATTTTGGGTCGTGACATGACTATAAGATGGAATATGCATGAAAAACTATGTGATTCGCAAGCAACGATTAGTTGCATCTGGATAAACAAGTGTTCCTTTAAAATTTTCGTAGTGAACATATATTAGATTACCCGGTCAATCGATAGATTTGATATGTGTAAACCGTCGAATTTTGCTGTATACCTAGACAATAAAAGTCACATATCAATCCTTAACCATCTTTGATTCTCATTGTTGTAATGTTTCAGCCATGAATCCATATAGTTTTATAAGTACATAGAGAATTGGCAATATAAAATTCTGCTTAAAGTGACGAATACTTCACTCATAATACCATAAATATACTATTTGACAATTCCATATCAAACTCAGAAATCATTAAAAATCCTAAAATATATTCTTTGACAATCCAATTTCAAACTTATAAACTATTAAAAATCCTTACTCTTAACCCTTGTTACTAAATATTATTTCACGAGAATGGACCAAAATTCTATTTGGTAATGTTGAGCCGTTATTAATGACTTTGTTTTATCTCCATGAACTTAGATCATAGTCATATTTCCCTTGATGATCTCTCAGTTACCTCTCTAGTTAGACGTTTTGTAAGTAGATATGACACTTGTCGCTTGACTTCACATAGTCCGTTGAGATATTTCCCCTAGAGAGTAGTTTACCTAATAATTTTATGTCTTCATCGTATATGGAGAGATTTTCATTATACATAACGGTCACAACCCTTCCTATTGCTACTTGACTATAGCAGTGCATGCATACAGGTGCCAAAGATTTATGCCAAAATAAAATATTTTCTAAGAAATCTGGGGTCGTTTAGCTTCTTCATCGATCTTGTCAAAGGCTATAAACTCAGCCTCCATCATAGATCGGGCAACACATGTTTGTTTGGTTGATTTTCAAGATATCGCTTCTCCACTTACTGTGAAGTACTTTTGAATTTTGAATTAGTTGAATCAGTAATCAAATTTATGTCACAATATAGCCCTTAATAATCACGGAATATCTATTGTGGTGTAAAGCAAAGTCTTGGGGCATATTTTAAATATCCCAAAACTCATTTTATTGTCATCCAAGGAATTTGGTCTGGGTTACTTGTATATCAATCCAAATCTAGAGGATATTTCATAAGAAAGTATCTTTCTCTTCAAGCGACATCTGCTTGGGTTTGGATTTTAGGTAATTTTTTGAAGTTTTTCCATAAAGGAAGTAAATTTTCAGTTAACCGTGATCTTGGATTGCTTCATTGATGAACAAACCTTCAATATAAATTTTTTTTTTAAATTACACAACTAATACTTTCATCATAAGCATTAATTATATCTTCAGTATAGAGATCATGGACGATAACTTGTAATTTTTAGACTGGGTAATTACATATTTACTGTCTACTATGTTTTTATCCAAAAATTTGGTGACTATAACGTTGTTCAACCCGACATCTTCAGTTTTGTAAAAGAATATTTTTAAAATTTTTCTTTCTACCATTTCTTATTCATACCATTTTTCCAACAAAAAATTCAAGTTGGAACAAATGACAAAGGTTCCGTCTTCCTCATAGCTTTTAGTTCATGAAGCATAGTTTTTGTGATGAGTTTATCATTAGAGAAAATAACCTTAGGAAGGTATTCTAATTAAAACTCATATAAGATCATTGACGACCAACGTCACAAATTAGTTTTGCAGGCTATTATATATTAATTTGATTATTGTACGCCTCTATGTTGTACTGTGGAGAAAAAATGAGGATAACATGAGCGAGAATAACACATCTCTATCAAATGAACAACACCAATAAATGAACAAACAACTACCGACACATGCATGGTAATTTATGAACAGAAGGATAATGAACAAGATTGTGCACGTGCTTTGCACTTATAATTTACACGAAAAAATGCTAGTTTTTACAAACGTACAAAGTATCCATTCTTTAAATCCATGTTTATCCCTCATATGCAACAAATTACACTTATAAATTCATTTGTCTTGGCATACAATTTTTTAATTATTCCCACCGAGTGATACTAGTTTTTATGCACGTGCTTTGCATGTATCATCTAGTGCAAATACAATTTTTTTGTGCATGTGCTTTGCGCGTATCATGTAGTGCGAATACTAATTTTTTTGCACGTGCTATGCACGTATCATCTAGTATGAATACTAATTTTTATGCACGTGCTTTGCACGTATCATCTAGTGCGAATACTAGTTTTGTGCACGTGCTTTGCACGTATCATTAGATGATAATTTAATAATAATACAATAACATAATAATGAGGATTTTACTTAATAAGTTTTGAAATCAACATCCACAACAATTAAAGTCTCTTCCTTTCCTATATTCGTCAGTAATTTTAAGATTAGACACAAGACCAACAAATGAACCAACAGTTGCATCAATAGAGATAATGAGGCATATTACACTAAGTAGTTGATCATTAACCATTTTTTGCCTTATTTTAATATCTTCTTTTGCGCAATGTACATCTTCACAGGACAATAGATCATTAGAGGCCAAAATCCAAATGCTTCAAGAATTTAAAAAATGTCATTGAAGAATGGCAACAATATAGAGATGAAAGTGGTGGTAATGAATAAAATCGTTGTTATTGCTACACTAACAATACATGCCTTCTTCATTATTTGCTTCTAAAGATGGTGATTTGATTGTATTCTATATCTTAACAAGGATGAGGGAGTAAGAAAAGGAAAATGCTATAGCCTCAATGGCTTGGAATAATTTCCAAATCTGTTGGATCTTTAGGACGACGGACGACCGCCCGTAGAGGTTACTGTTTCAGTTCTAATTCTTCCTCCTGAATTTTTTTAATTTCCTTCCACTTTAGCAATTGCCAAGCCAAAACTAATTAGGGATGGATGTAATACAGGAGTGCCAGTGTCACGACCCAAACCGATGGGCGGTGACGGGCACCCGGTACCTTACCCAATCGAGTACCAATGTAACGTATCTTTCTTATTACATCATTACATATACATGACATACGGTCCTAATAGGCCAACATAATCTTTTATAAACTCAAAACATAGGCCAGCCAGACCGTACAATCCTTTATATACACGACGTATGTCTACAAGCCTCTAAGAGTACATAAATATCATAAAGGTCGGGAGAGAGTCCCGCCTTACCAAACAATACGTGTCTAAATCATACTAACCAAACAAGTAACTCTGAAGCAAATGGAGCGCACCAACATCTTCCGCTGAGCTGATAGCCTACTTGGAGGGCTCTCGACCTGTCTATCAGGACCTGCGGGCATGAAACGCAGCGTCCCCAGGCAAAAGGGACGTCAGTACGAATAATGTACTGAGTATGTAAGGCACATAAATAAATACATAAGAGACATGGAAGAGATATAGAGTAATTGACTCAACCTGTATGTCTGGATAACTCTGTAAATAATAAATCACTTTTAGTATCATGCATATGCGTATGAATGTCATGTCGTGCATAGGTATATGTTTCATAACATCATCAGCCTCTGAGGGCATCCCATCATATCATATCGGCCACTGTGGGCAAAATCATCATCGTATACCAGCTGATCAGGTGGTGGTGCGTATATAACGCCATAACCTTTTCCATATCCCATATACATATATATACATACATATATACGCGTATATAACGCCGTTTGAAGATACATGCATATATAAAGCCGTTTGAATCATATTCCAGCCACTGTGGGCAACATCATCATCATATACCAGCTGATCAGGTGGTGGTGCGTATATAACGCCGTAACATTTTCCCATATCCCATATACATATATTTACATATATACGCGTATATAACGCCATCTGGCCATGGGTCAATGCACATGTATGAAATGCATGAAAAGTACGTAATAATCTCAATATTCCTTCCGTATAAAATTTTCCAACTGCGTATTATTCTTAGACCCATGAACAGAAAATAATAATAATTCTCATGGGGAATCAAGAATATAGGCACCCCTACTATTTCTATGAATAGAGTAATTTATAGAAACTGTGTGTCACGATCCAAATTTCCCTCCACAGGGTCTCGTGACAGCACCTAGTCTCTACGACTAGGTAAGCCTAAAATATACGGAAAAATAAATCGAAAACAAGAATAAAACAATTCAGATAAAGTAAATATCATAAATCTTAAGTTGCTCGACATTTATAGTTATCTCTTCCCAAAACCCGGACTATCACAACTGTCACAAGCTTAACACTACAACTCAATACATTGAAAACTGAGAGTAATTCTGTCTAAATACTATGTCTACATAAGGATAAGGAAGGGGACTCGAAAGGTTCTGCGGACGCGGCAGAAATACCTCGCGGTCTCCAAATGTGTGCTGGGCTCCTGACTCCGACACTGGTGCTAGTACCTGGATCTGCACATGGGGAAAACATGCACAGAAGGGCGTGAGTACTCCACATTCGGTACCCAGTAAGTGCCAAGCCTAACCCCAATCAAGTAGTGACGAGGTCAGGTTGAGGCTCTACTGAGTTTGCAATTCAAAAATAAGATAGATATAGTTAACAGTTAAGTAGACAGTAATGATTAACGGCAATTCAAAGTAAAGACCAGAAGAAAAGAGTAATAAATCTCAGTTTGGCACATCATATAATCCAAGTGATAATCGTGCAATGCAATACAGGGGGAAAGCTCCCGGGTCTCGGCCCGTAGTCCCAATTTAAATATGCAATGCAGTACAGGGGGGAAACTCTCGAATCTCGGTCTGTAGTCCCAATTTAAATATGCTATGCAGTACAGGGGGAAAGCTCCCGAATCACGGTCCGTAGTCCCAATTTAAATATGCAATGCAAGAATATATATATCGGATAAAGCAAAGTTTCAAAGTTTAGGAAAAATCATTAGTAACTACAGGGTAAAGTACTCAAACCGTTTTCAAACAGTAGTAACGAGGGGAAAATCAAGTTAAATCGTTTGTTATAATAAAATATTAAATTGTTATTCAGCTCAATCGATGACAGTAATAATAGAATTGAAATTGAGGCATGTTGTATAAAGAACAATGGAATTTCCGTGAAAATGTCCCATGCACGCGCTCATCACCTCACGTACACGAGGTTTTTATAGTAAAAACCAATCAAAATATCTAAGGAAAATTCCCCAACACAGAGTTAGGCAAGTCAGTTACCTCGACGGTGCCAATCAACCGCTAACCACTCTCTTGCCAAGAGTATCCAACTCCGAGTGGCCCAAATCTATTCAATTCGATGGTATGATGTAAATATAAATTCAAGAAATCAAAGTAACTAATAAATTCAGAACTAATACGCGAATTTAGAAAAATTGACCAAAACGTCCCTCGGGCCCACATCTCGGAATCGGATAAATTTTTCATTTTCCGAATCCTTATTTACTCACGAGTCTAAACATATGAAAATATCTCAAATCGGAGGTCAAATACCCAATCAAAACCCCAAAATTAGGTTTAAGAAGTTTCTTCCAATTTCCCCCAATTTCAACTGAAAAATCATAAATTTACGGGTGGGAATTAAGATTAGGAACGTGGAAATTAACTTATGGTGGTTAGAAATCGCTTACCTTGATTACCCAGCTGAAAATCCTCTCAAAAATCGTCTCTCCCGAGCTCCCACAATTCAAAAATGGTGAAAATAGGCTTAAACCTTCGAATTGGATATTTAATAGTCTGCCTAGGTATTTGTTCTGCGCGTTCGCGGATGAGCCACCGCGAACGCGAAGAGTAAAATTCACTGGGGCCAGAATTGGCCTTCGCGAATGCAACACAGGCCATGCGAACGCGGAGAACAGGCCCACGGACACTACGCGAATGCGGTCCCTACCTGCGAAGGCGATGAGTAACTACCCTTGACCCCTGGGACCCCCCCCCCCCTCTTCTAAGCCTATGCGAACGCGAAGAACTCAATGCGTTCGCGAAGTGTTGCCTGACCAACCTATGCGTTCGCGTCCAGTTGATCGCGGAAGCGAAGAAGAAAAGACTGAATCCCCAAAACTTTTTTATGTGAACGCGGTGACCTCTACGCGAACGCATAGAAGGAAACCAACAACAAAATTCCTGGTGTTTTATTAAGTCCAAAACCACTCCGTTGAGCATCTGAAAATCATCCGAGGGCCCCGGTACCTCAACCAAACCTACCAACTAACCCAAATACCTTATTCGAACTTGGTCGAGCCTTAAAAACACGTCCCATAACATCAAAATACTCAAATATGAATAGATTCAAGCCTAAGAACTTAGGAATTTTCAAGAATTCACATTCGATGCCGAAACACGTCTAAACTCATCTGAATGACCTGAAATTTTGCACACATGTCATAAATGACATTACGGACATGCTGTCGCTTTCAGAATTCCATTCCGAGTCTGATATCAAAATCTCACCTATCGGCCGAAATCGCCGAAATTCTAACTTTCGCCAATCCAAGCCTAAATCTACATCCGACCTCGAAAACATATTCCGAACACGCTCCTAACCCCAAAATCCCTCAACGGAGCTAACGAAATTGATGGAATTCTATTTCGGATCCGTCTTCACACAACTCTAGCTACGGCTCATTTTCTAAATCTGAAATTGACCTTAAAGGACTATATGACCAAAATCACTCTGAATTCCACCGCTCAACGCTCCGACAAGTTCCGTTAACATAATAAGGTATGGGAGAAGCAGTTATTAGGGGATCAGGGTGCTAGCTCTCAAAATGACCGACCAGGTCGTTACATTCTCCCCCTCTTATGAAAATTATCCGTCCTCGAACGAGTAGAGAACATACCTGAAGCTGTGAATAGATAGGGGTATTGACTCTGCATGTCCTGCTCGGTCTCCCAAGTCGCATCCTCGACCGGATGGCCCCTCCATTGTACCTTGACTGAAGCAATATCCTTCGAGACCTGAGCTTTCTGAATTGCCTGTCCAAAATGGCCACAGGCTCCTAAACATAGGATAAATCCTTGTCCAACTGAACTGAGATGAAATCCAAAACATGTGCCGGATCACCGTGATACTTTCGGAGCATGGAAACGTGGAATACCGGATGAACACCTGCTAGGTTGGGAGGCAAGTCCAACTCATAAGAAACCTCCCCAACCGTTCGTAACACCTCAAAAGGGCCAATGAACCTCGGACTCAGCTTACCCTTCTTCCCAAATCTCATGACGCCCTTTATAGGCGATACTCGAAGCAACACCCGATCACCAACCATGAATGCTAGATCACGAACTCTCCGGTCTGCATAACTCTTCTGCCTGGACTGAGCTGTGAGTAGTCTATCCTGAATAGCCTTCACCTTGTCCAAGAAATCCTGGATCAAATTTGTACCCAACAATCGGGCCTCGCCCGGCTCAAACCATCCCATTGGAGACCGACACCGTCTACCATATAAAGCCTCAAATGGAGCCATTTGAATGTTGGACTGGTAGTTGTTATTATAAGCAAACTCTGCAAGAGGCAAGTACTGATCCCATGACCCTCCAAAATCCATCACACAAGCACAGAGCATATCCTCCAGAATCTTAATAGTGCGCTTGGACTGTCCGTCCGTCTGAGGGTGAAATGATGTACTGAGGTCAATCTGGGTACCCAACTCACTATGCAAGGCTCTCCAGAAGTGCGAGGTGAACTGAGGACCTTGGTCTGAAATAATAGATACCGGCACACCATGCAACCTGACTATCTCTCTCATGTAGATCTGAGCTAACCTCTTCGAAGAATATGTAGTCAGAACTGGAATGAAATGAGCTGACTTGGTTAGACGGTCCACAATCACCCAAATAGCAGGGCTGTCTTGAGCTTCTGAAATCTCTACTCACACTCCTCAGTCCAAATAAAAGGTGCACCCTTCTGGGTCAATCTAGTCATGGGTTCTGAAATGGATGAAAATCCCTCCACGAAACGGCGATAATACCCAGCCAACACAAGGAAACTATGGATCTCAGTAGCTGAAGACGGTCTAGGCCAACTTTGCTCTGCCTCCACCTTCTTCGGATCTACCTTGATCCCATCCGAAGATACCACATGGCCTAAGAATGCCACAGAATCAAGCAAAAATTCACACTTAGAGAATTTGGCATACAACTTCTTCTCTCTCAAGGTCTGAAGCACGGTCCTCAAGTGCTGCTCATGGTCCTCCCAGGACTGAGAATATACCAGGACGTCGTCAATGAATACAATGACAAAAGTATCAACATACGGCCAAAATACGCTGTGCATCGGGTGCATGAAGGTTGTTGAGGCATTGGTCAGCCCAAATGACATAACAAGGAACTCATAGTGGCCATATCTGGTCCTGAATGCAGTCTTCGGTATATCCGGCTCCCGAATCTTCAACTGATGATAACTCGAACAAAGATCAATCTTGGAGAACACCCTAACACCCTGCAACTGGTCAAATAAATCATCAATGCGGGGCAGTGGGTACCTGTTCTTCACTGTCACCTTATTCAGCTGCCGGTAGTCGATGCACATACGCATCGAACCATCCTTTTTCTTCACAAATAACACCGGAGCACCCCAAGGTGATACACTGGGCCTGATGAAACCTTTGTCAAGCAACTCCTACAACTGCTCCTTCAACTCATTTAACTTAGAAGGAGCCATGCGATAGGGAGGAATGGAAATGGGTTGAGTGCCCGACACCAAATCAATGTCAAAATCAATGTCTCTGTCAGGTGGCATACCCGAAAGATCAGCTGGAGAAACATCAGGGTAGTCCCTTATAACTGGGACTGACTCAACTGTAGGGGTCTCAGCACTAGTATCCCTCACATAAGCCAAATACGCATCACACCCCTTTTCAACCATCCGTTGGGTCTTAAGGAAATAAATGACTCGACGTGGAGTATACTCTAAAGAACCTCTCCACTCTAACCTCGGTAGTCCTGACATAGCTAGCGTCACAGTTTTGGCGTGACAATCAAGAATAGCATAGTGGGGCGACAACCAGTCCATGCCCAAGATAACATCAAAATCTACCATAATGAGTAATAATAAATCATCCCTGGTCTCAAAATCACTAATAACAATTAAACACGATCGATATACGCGGTCCACAACAAAATAATCTCCCCCAGGAGTAGAAACGTAAACGGGGGAACTCAAAGAATCCCGAGATATCCCCAAATGTGAGGCAAAATAAGAAGACACATATGAATATGTGGAACCTGGATCAAATAATATTGATGCGTCCCTATGACAAACGGGGACAATACCTGTGATGACTGAATCTAAAGCAATGGCCTCGGACCTGGCTGGAAGGGCATAATATCTGTCTTGGCCTCCCCCCTAGGGAGACCTCGACCTCCCCGACCTCCACCTCGAGCTGCCTGAGATGGTGGGGTGGCTGCTGGGGCTGGAAGTATAGCTGGGGGACCTGGTGGCAGACGTGGAACCTAATAAGTCTCTGGTGGTGCACCTCTCCTAACTCTGGGGCAATCTCTCATCATATGGCGAGGGTCACCACACCCAAAACAACTCCTCTGAGGACGCTGCTGCTGCTGACTCTGAGTTGGCCTGCTAGACTGGCCCGTGATAGCACCTCGAGCTGAAGGCACCTGAGATACTGGTGGTGCGTATTAAGGCTCTCGAGGTCTAGGAGGTACTGGAATACACTTGGCTGCTAGAAGCGCTGAGTGGAAAGGGCGACTCACAAAGCCCCTACCATAGCGTGATGCCGGTGCACGAGCTCCTGAGAAATGACCCATCTCTCGAGACCTTTTGGCCTCTCTCTCCTATCTGTCCCAGGTCAACATACTCTCAATCTGCCTAGCAATGCTCACGGCTTGCTGGTAAGTAATATCTGTCTCCAGCTCTCTGGCCATGCTAGTACGGATGCTGGGATGGAGCCCCTCAATAAAACGGCGGAATCTCTCTCTGACAGTAGATACCAAGGCTGATGTATGTCGTGCCAAGTCGCTGAACCGGACTGCATACTCTGACACGTTCATGGTACCCTGGCAGAGATGCTCAAACTCCGCACGCCAAGCATCCTTGAGACCCTGAGGGACGAACTCAAGTAGGAACATCTCTGAAAACTAAGCCCAAGTAAGTGAAGCTGCCTCTTCCGGACTGCTCAACTCAAAAGCACGCCACAACTGATAAGCTGCTCCCCTCAGCTGGAAAGCAGTGAATGAGACCCCACTCGTCTCCACGATACCCATAGTGCGGAGAATGCAATGACACCCCTCAAGAAAACCCAAAGCGTCATCTGAAGCTAATTCGTTGAACTCAGGTGGGTGGTACTTCTTGTACCTCTCAAGACGGAGCTTCTCAGACTCCGATGCAGCTGCTCTGGCCTCATGCTGAACTGGAGCTGCTGGAGGCATAGGGATATACTCTGGAACCTGCCCCATATGAACCCTCTGCTTAGGAGTACGGGCTGCGGGAGTCTGTGTCCCTCCCCCGGCCTGTGATGTAGTTGGAGGTATCGGGAGTAGTCCCGCCTGAGACAGAGTTCTAAAGGCACTCATGAACTGGTCCAAAGTCTTCTGGAGGGCTGGAGTGACAGTAGGGACCTTCGATGCCCCTCCAACTGCGGCTGCTAGGGGATCCTCTACCACTGCTCTTGCCGGTGCTCGGCCACCGCATGGTCGTCCTCTACCCCGAACCCTGCCTCTAGTAGCTCTGGCTAGGGGATCGGGTGTCTGATCGTCGACACTTCCGGTGCGAGTGCGAACCATCTGTAAGAAAGAATAGAATAGAGTTTAAGAATTTTGGTAACAGTAACCAGCACGAGAAGAGATTCAGAAAAGTATGATTATTCTTAACAGTTACATAGCCTCCCGAAGATAAGTACGGACGTCTCCGCACCTATCCACGAGACTCTAATAAACCGGCTTGTGATGTTGTGACTCCTATGAACCTAGACGCCCTGATACCAACTTGCCACGACCCAAATTTCCCTCCACAGGGTCTCTTGACGGCACCTAGTCTCTACGACTAGGTAAGCCTAAAATATACGGAAAAATAAATCAAAAACAAGAATAAAAAAATTCAGATAAAGTGAATATCATAAAGCTTAAACTGCTCGGCATTTAAAGTTATCTCTTCCCAAAACCCGGACTATCACAACTGTCACAATCTTAACACTACAACTTAATACATTGAAAACTGAGAGTAATTCTGTCTAAATTCTATGTCTACATAAGGATAAGGAAGGGAACTCGAAAGGTTCTGCGGACGCGGCAGAAATACCTCACAGTCTCCAAATGTGTGCTGGGATCCTGACTCCGACACTGGTGCTAGTACCTGGATCTGCACATGGGGAAAACATGCACAGAAGGGCGTGAGTACTCCACATTCGGTACCCAGTAAGTGCCAAGCCTAACCCCAGTCAAGTAGTGACGAGATCAGGTTAATGCTCTGCTGAGTTTGTAATTCAAAAATAAGACAGATATAGTTAACAGTTAAGTAGACAGTAATGATTAACGACAATTCAAAGTAAAGACCAGAAGAAAAGAGTAATAAATCTCAGTTCGGCACAGCATATAATTCAAGTGATAACCGTGCAATGCAATACAGGGGGAAAGCTCTCGGGTCTCGGCCCGTAGTCTTAATTTAAATATGCAATGCAGTACAGGGGGAAAGCTCCCGGATCTCGGCCCATAGTCCCAATTTAAATATGCTATGCAGTACAGGGGGAAAGCTCGCAGATCAGGGTCTGTAGTCCCAATTTAAATATGCAGTGCAAGAATATATATATATATATATATATATATATATATA
>ML280108.1:102052-178834 GCA_005239495.1 Nicotiana undulata | reverse complement strand
CCCCCCCTCCCCCAACTGTGCGCAAACTCCCTCAATTTATTTTTATATTTTTTTTGTATTTTTAATTTTCTATTTTTTTTCGTTTTTCTGCACTCACTCCCCTCCCCCGCGCAAACCCTCTCAAAAGAATTATTTTACCTTTTTTTTTGTATTTTAATTTTTTTTTTTGTTTTTTCTTCACCACCCACCCAACCTACCCTCTACTCACCCACCCACTCCCGCAAAATATTTTTCAATTGCGCATTTTAAGGTAAAAGGTTTTTTAATGCGAGATAAACATGATTCAAAAACATGGGTCAAGTTGGGCGGGGTTGAGTTATGACTCATTATTTAGCCCATCTTGATCCAACCCATTTTAGCCCAATATACTTTGGGCCAAGTTGTGCAATGACCCATTTATTAACCTAACCCATCTTGACCCGTCCAAATTCAGCTCAACCCACCCATTTACCACCCCTAGTTCTACCATCAAAATCAATCTCAAGACTTGACAGTTTATTGTTTTTAACATCGTAATTTTCTTCTGATACTTTGGATCAATACATTTAGACTAATGATCATAAAATCAAGAAAATATCGTAACATTCACCAACTCAATAGAAGGAAAAGAAATCAAGCTTAGAAAGAAGATAAAAAATATAGAGCCAAAGTTGATGTCAGAAATAAGAACCTAATCTTAACTTTTGGATTTCTATTTTTAGCCAATATGTAATTTTTGTGTTCTATTCAAGTTTTAATAATTTAACTTTACAAATCCTAATCATAACCAAAGAAAATCTTAAAGAATCCTAAACCTAAATGCACAACATTTTTAAATTTTGCCCAAACTTAAAATTTATCGGTGATCAGAATTACATTTATATCCAACTTAGAATACATGACAAGGGTTAAAAGGGCGAACAACATAGGAGCTTGCCACTATCTCAACGGGTAAATATATTTTATAAAATCGTATAAATATTATATTATAATATTAGGTTTGAATTATAAAATAAAATTATACACGTTCTTAAAATGATAAAGCTAATTGTATATACCCAACCCAATAAAAGAGGAAAATGTTCATAGTAGCTCTCAGTCATCAGTCGATATATCCAACTAAAAGTTTGTTCCGGTTTTGTAATTTCGTTACTTCAAATTAAAATGTGCTTTTTTATCATATTTTTCTTGAATCTTTTTATCATATTGATATGAGAAGAATTGTTACTTATAGCACTTTTCATATAATTATTGGATATCTAAATTTAAAATTTTAAAATATTGAGTTAATCTAATCCAGTTTAGCTTTACAAATTGGTTAAATTGACTCCCGAGAAGCGAAAGTGCCGCATAAATTGAGATAACATACTTTTTTTCTCTCACGAATATTAAGAAACAATACATGAATTATCTCCAACATATTAAAAAAATAATAAATTATTATTGCTCATTTTGTATAATCAAATTACAAATATACGAAGAAAAGGAGTTATGAAAAATAAAAGGTCTACTTAACCTAAAGGTTTTAACCAAAAAATGACTCGTAAGCATTCGTAAAAGTGTGAAAGAAAAAGGGAAACATGGACACCTTAAACAAAATACAGAAAAATAATACTGGTAAACTTAAAAAATACTCGTAAGTCTAAAAAATAGAGTTATAGTGAAGACTCCTAAAATCGGAAGGCAATTGAAAAAACAATAATATGTTTCTTCATGTCAAAATCTGAAATATTAGGCAAAATAATAAAATGATCATTCCTAAATATTAGGAAAACAATTTAATAATATTCTTATATATTAGGAAAATAGTTTAAATTACTATTTTATCCAATATGAAATGTGATTTTAAAGGGTAAAACAGATGAACGATATTTCGCTAAGAACATTCGTGTTTTTAATATATTATAGATTATTGTAACAACCCGACCGGTTATTTTGAGCATTTGCACTTCACTTGGTGGTTTGTGGGCATGGGTAGCCCCTATGACTTATGTGAGTCATCGATTTTGGGTTCAGGTTATTCATGATTGATATGGAGAAATGATATTCAGTTAGAAGCTTTAAATATGAAAGATTTGGCCATGTTTTGACTATTGAGTAATCGATCTCGGATTTGGATCTTCATGGTTCGGCTAGCTCCGTTAGGTGATTTTGGACTTAGGAGTGTGCCCGGAATATAATTTGGAGGTCCGTGGTAGAATTTGGCTTGAATTGGCGAAATTAAAAATTTGGTAATTTCCGGTCGGCAGTGAAAAATTTGATATCATAGTCGGAATGGAATTCTGAGAGTTGGAGTAGGTTTGTAGTGTCATTTGTGACGTGTGTGCAAAATTTGAGGTCATTCGGACGAAGTTTGATAGGTTTCGAAATTGGTTTGTGAAAGTTTGAGGTTTCAAGCCCACCAAGCTTGAATTTTTTTTGGTGTGCGATTCATGTTTTTGTTATTGTTTGTGTGATTTGAGAGCTCACTTGAGTTGGTATGGTATTTTATGACTTGATGACACATTTGGTTGAGATTTCGGAGGCCTCGGGTGTGTTCCAGGTGAATTTTGAGCGAATCCGGGCATTTCCATAACTCCGGCATGGTTCTGGAGCCTTGGAAACGTGGACTTGGGCGAAATTTCGCTGACCACGGAGGAGGGGGGCGCAAAGAGAGTAATTTGGGCGCGGAAGCGCTCCAGGGCAGATCTGCAGATTAACTGGTCCGACTTCGGAAGCCTATATCTTTTGATCTACAAGGAATTTTCAGATGTTTTAAAAACAAAAGTTGTAGCCCTTAGTGTCTATTTTCCAGAAAGTCGAAGAAATCATCATTTGGACATCTATAGTGAAGGTTATGTCCAAAACACTAAAGTCTGTCATTGCAGCCACCAGAAGCGCGAGCATCGCTATTTTTTCGCGACCGCGGGTTGGATTTTCGCGGTCAGCATTGTGGGGATCAGAGAGTGCTCTATATAAATGAGGTTTATGACATTATTTCACATTTTGAACTTAGGGAGCTCGGTTTGTGGCGATTTTTCGAGGGTTTTTCAAGAAATTCATCGGGGTAAGTGATTCTAACTCGGATTTGGCTAGTGTTCATGAATATATCAATGATTTCATCATTTGAGTAGTACTTTGAGGTAAAAATTTGAAAAAAATTGTAGAAACTTCTTAAAATGAATTTTGGGATTTGAACATCGAATTGGAGTCGGATTTGAGTAAAACTAGTACGGTCAGACTCAGAATTGAATGGGTTGTCGGGTTTTGTGAGTTTTATCAGGTTTCGAGGTGCTGTCTCGTGTTGGGATCTAGGGCCGGTTTTGGGCTTTGATTTAAGATTTGATCTTTTATGATCGGGATTATTTCCTTTGGCATTACTTGATGTGTTGAATTGTTGTTGGTCAGTTTCGAGCCGTTCGGAGGTCGGAACGCACGAGATGTCATATTTGGAGCATCGTTTGGCCTGCTCGACATTAGTATTGGCTCATTCCAAGTAAGTAACTCTTCTAAACTTAGTGTTGAGGGTATGAAACCTCGCATTACGTGTCATGTGATTGGTATTGAGGTGACACACATGCTAGGTGACGAGCGTGTGGGCGTGCACCCTGTGAGTTGGGACTCTGTTGTTCCCATAGCCCTGCGTAGTGGCCCTATTCTGTTGATATTTGTGTTTCACCATGTGATAAAGTAATTGAGCTGTCAATCATGATAAATATCATGTTTATGCTAATATTGTTTGTACACATAGTGGTCGTTTTTTGCTGTAATCTCATTAATTTTTCATTGATATTCATACTCAGTCACATTTATGCATTCGTATCACGTCTCAGTCTCAGTTGTTACTTGTTGATACATCATATCATTATTCCGGGTCAGTTTGCATGATATTGTGAGCCCGTGGGTGAGACTGGAGAGGGTGATGACTGAGTGAGGCCGAGAGCCAAATTATGAGTGACAGTTATGGGATCGGGTTGCATGCCGCAACATGTGATATTGATTTATGCCTGGATTGGCTTATGATAGTACTTGAGCTGTAGGAGCCCCTCCGGAGTCTGTAACACACCCTCAGTGAGCGCATATAATATTATTGAGGGATGGATTTCTCTGGACATAGATTTGTTCGAAGTCTTGATATATGGAGATGGATTTCCCTTCTTCCTCGGTACCGAGTGACGTATAATCATTATTGAGTATGTTCCGAGATGGATTTCCCTGGGCCGCAAGGGCCATATACGGTACCGAGTGGTTGAGCAATGACATATTATTGGGGATGGATTTTCCTGGGCATGAATTTGTCCGAAGTACTTGATACCTGGAGATAATTTCTCCTCATGGATGGATTTTCCTTTTTCCTCGGTACTGGATGACTTATAGTCAGTGTTGTATATGTTCCGGGATGGATTTTCCTGAGCCGTATGGGCCATATGCAATACCGAGTGGTTGAGCAAGATGAGTGGAAAGTGTGAGACGGAGAGTTTGAGTACTCTGAAAATGTGAGTACATGATTCATCTCTGGGATATATGGCATTGGCATGCATACATAACACACATGCATTGAGATGCATTTTTCTCATGTTGTACGGTATTACGTTATTCATGATTTTCTTTACACACATTCACATGTGGGCATGTAGGGGGGCTTTATACTCGTTATACCTGTATTTTTGACATTTGTTTAGCAAAAAAGTTGATTATTACTAAGATACTTGAAAAATATACTTAATTTTCTGGAACTCTGAACGACGTGAGTATGGTTACTTCTGGGATAACTCTGTTATACTTGCATTTGTGCTGTTATGGACTCTTGTGGAAATATTGGTGTTGGACCCGACCCGGTGTTAGCCCGTCACTGCTTTCAACCAAAGGTTAGGTTTGTTACTTACTCAGTACATGGGGTCGGTCGTACTGATACTACACTTCTGCACATTGCGTGCAGATGCTGGCTGCAGTTGCTGCTGTGTTCGAGGGTTGCTAGACTTGAAGATGTACCCTCGTCCATGTTGTAACTTTTTCCTCTGTTGTTCGGGGCAGTCTTAAGTTAAATTGTGTTGTTTATGTACTTTTCAAACAGACAATGTATTTCTTCCATTTTCGTTTTGTAAATTCTATTATAGAAGTTCATAATTTGTATTACCAGTCCTTGAGAAATGTAATAGATCCATATAATTTATCTTTGATTAATTGACTTATTAATATTATCGGAATTGGAAAGTTATTAGTTATCTTACCTAGCGGGTTGGGTTAGATGCCATCACGACCGATGAATTTTGGATCGTGACAATTATAAATTATAGATTATAGATATAGATTATGTAAAATATTAATCACATTAGGAAAATGGCCCACATATTATTCAATTAGTAAGGCAGACACACACAGAAGTTTAACATGTGCCGTTTTACAGCGAACCACTATTGAAGCCTAGTGGTATAACTGCAGATAGCCGATAGGTGGGCATTCTCGAAACCCCTTTTTCTCTCTCGTCTCTTCGGAGCCTCATCTTCCGCTCTAACTCATAGAAGCATAACTTCTCAATTTCTGCTCTCTAAGTCTCAACCACCACACTATCGCCGCCGTCTCTGTTGCCGCAGCGGCATCTCCGCTGCACGTATTTATCACTTGAGCTCCGGCCCAATAGCACAGTCACAGGTCCGCAACCGACTTCAGTCTTTTGTAGGTTATTGAACTCCAAATGTATTGAGTAAAGACGTAGATAAATGAACACACTATGCGTATTCGCTTTCTTTTTGTATGGTTGACAATTGCTCTTCTGTTTACTACGCTCTGCTCTAAAACTTTATCCTATTTGCTTACTATATTATGCGTTTAATTTTGTGCTTTTTTCCCCATTTAATTATGGGTTAATACCAGTTCTTTAGGCGTCTTGTATTTGTTAATAATATATATCAATGTGGAGAGTGGAAAGCCTGTAATGAACTCGTTGAATCTTTATTTCCAAACCATTTGGGTATGATAAATGACATCTAATTTCGATTTTCCCACAATAACCATGAATGGTGCAGAGTAATGTCTTACTTTAGGGGATGGGGGTTGGTGGGGTAGGGCTGCTCTTCCATTTCAAATTGTTCTTTCTTAGTTGATTACTATCTGTATTTACGTTATTCGTTAAACGGTGTAAGCAAATCGACTGTGCTAGTGTGACTGTGCGTAGCTATAGATTCTCAACCACTTCCACTTTTGTAAATTAAGGTGGATCTTTCCCCCTTTTGTGGCTTTGCCCATCTTATTGTGGCTTAGCAGAAAAAATCTGTCCCTCTATCAGAAATTCAGAATGCTTTAAGTGCTGTACTTTAACTTGCAATGTGTTCCTCAATGAAACTTATTTGATGTTATGCTCGATGTACTTGCAGTATATTGGATGGCAATCATACCTTGTGGAAGCACATGGGTCGCCCAGTGGGGAATTCAGCCTCAGTTTCTGCCAAAATCTTATGTTACCAATAAATTAACAGCATCTCCATTTTGGTGCGTCATGCCAGGGCATTTTTGAATGCGATTCACTTATTTGTTGTTTAAGAACCGTGCTTTCTTTCTAAAGTTTTATGGATTTTCTGGAAATTTTTCTGCTTTATCTGTGACAACTGATTTTGTTATATTTTTTTGTGTATCTACCTGTTAAAACCCCCACCCTTTTGCCGAATATTTTCATTTCAAAATTTTAGAACTCTCATAGGTTGTCAAGCCATTCTTGCGCTGATCTTTTTATAATGCCTGGTTAACATTACAGCCTATTCCCTAGTATATTGTTTTTGACATCTTCAAACTCTGAATGTGACATGTTGTAAAGTCATTCATCCGAACTCTGTTTGTTAAAGTTCACGTAATTGGTGGTGCAATTTAATTTACAAGAGAGAATCTTTGTTGTCCTCTTCTGAATAGAGACATCAGGAACTAGTAAATTTTCTAGGCATGACTCCGGTATTTCAGGTAGGCTGTGAATTTGAAGGTGATTGTTGTTCCCCCGCTTACCCAATGAATTATGCATGAAAGACAAATGAAACATTGATCCAGCCCAACCCCATGGCTGATCCAAAAAGTAATGATAAGTATGTCGTTCACGTGTTCTTGTTTGGAGGATGCCCCTCTTTAATTTGATCAGCCATGCTTGTGAGAACTTGACTTGTCTTTTTACGCACATAAGCACGTACTTGCTATTTTGGCCTTTATGACATAAGAGAGAAGATTGAAAATTGAATTTCTTACCTATAGTTAGGGGCAAGTTCAAATTCTTTTCCTAAATTATACCATTTCCACTTAAGAAGTTTATGATAATTGGCATGTTTCTACCCGGAGAGATGACTCCAGTATCTACCTGGCATGTGTCCACACTTATTGACCTTGTTATCGTCTATGCAGTTTCTCAAGCAAGATAAGGGCATTAGCATCCCCAAGTTCAACCCTTTTTGGTCAAGAATCCCTGCAAGCACTTTTCAGCTCAGTGTCGAGCAAGAATCAATATCAACGAAGGGGGACCCGGTTAGTTGTTAGAGCTGAAAAAGTAAGATATGCAAAACCCTTTCATAGATTGTGATTCGGTGATCAGAATATGAGTTACATTTATGTGTGTGCGACTTAGTAAATATATATATGCATAGTAAAGCTGGTTGAATGTTGTCACATCTTTCACAGGATTACTATGATGTCCTTGGTGTATCTAAAAATGCTAGCAAATCGGAAATAAAAAGTGGTGAGTACCACTTTCATTTACATACTCAAACTATTTTTTGCTAATCATTTGTATCTTTAATAAATTGTGACTGTAGTTTAGAACTATATATAGGTTGCTCTTAGAACCAAGTAGTTGAAAAATGTACATTGTTGGCTGTCATGTTATGTTCCTAATTCTCCATTTTTTTCTTGTTTTAGCGTATCGAAAGCTTGCAAGGAGTTATCATCCTGACGTGAACAAGTGAGTATAGTTCCTGGAATTCTGATGTGATGCCTTTTACTGTGGTCTTTTTGTTGGAAGATGGTATAACGTAGTACATATTTGGCCTTTTCTCGCTTTAACTTTACTTCTGCATCTTGTTGAAGAGTCATGTTTACCTATTCAAGATCAGTTGGTTGAATTGTTTCATAGATTTTGCTTATACTTCCTGTACATCTGAGATGTGATGCCTTCTACTGTGGTCTTGCTGTTGAAAGATGATATGGAGTGGTACATACTTAGCTTTTTCTCTAGCTTTAAATTTTTCTTCTGTATCTTGTCGAAGGATCGCGTTTTCTTGCTCAAGATCAGATGATTGACCTCTTTACAACTTTGGTTTTTTCCTTCTTTTGAGCGGAGAATAATACTAGAAAGTGAAGTTTTAGACATTAAGGAATAGTTATGGGGGAAGATGGACTTCATTGAGATTTTCTTCGGCTGGTTATTTTGGAGTGGACATGTGAAATTTACTGTAAAATAGCAGATCTTGTCTAGAGAGAAAATCCAGGTTGTGTTTTAATCTTTGAGAAGGTAAATACTGAATACGCTGCAAGGTATTGCCTTGGTATTTGTCTCATCTTTATTTGAAAAGCCACATTACTGTGCCCTTGCACTAATTGTTTATTTCGTACATGAAAAGCCACTAATTGTTTCTTACTAACATGCTTTTTACCTATATAGATTTTCCTTTTCCCTTGTGCCCTATCTTTAACTAAGTCTGCATTGATTCCAAGAATTTGTTGGTCTTTGACCTAGCTAAGTCTGCATTGATTCCAAGGATTTGTAGGTCGACATATAAACCCTTGTAATCAATGTTGACTTAGTAAAGATAATGCACAATGTAGAGGAAAATCCATAAAGGGTGATACCTACTAGTTGGGACTTGAGAATAGGTTTTAGACAGGTAGAGAATTATTATTAGTGTTATCAAAGGCGAAAAGTGCAAAAAAACTCTACTATCTGTTGGGGCTTTAAGCGCAAATAAAGCATGGGCGTTAATGTAGAAAGGCGCAAATGGAGAAAAACTATAAATATGTATGCGTAGTCCAAGACTAATATCTATAAGTATGAATCGCTTCAAGGCTTAAGCGCCTTTGATAACACTCATTATTATTATTATTATTATTATCATTATTGTTATATATATATATATATATATATAGAGAGAGAGAGAGAGAGAGAGAGACCCTTAGATTTTTTAACTTTATTTGATTTTGGTGATGATGATGATACGAGTTATGAAGATCCATATTGCCGACCCCAACTTGAGATATGATGATGATAGGTAGTATGTTTGAAATACACGGAAATTAGCAGAACATATTCATATGATTCCGACCATGAAATCTAAGGGTTATTTTTTCGATTAGTAAAAGGAAAGGTGATTCTGCAATAACAATTATATATTTATATATATATATATATAGAGAGAGATCTTTTTTTAACTTTATTTTATATTGGTGATGATGATGATATGAGTTGAGC
This sequence comes from Nicotiana undulata, assembly GCA_005239495.1. Classification (NCBI taxonomy): domain Eukaryota; kingdom Viridiplantae; phylum Streptophyta; class Magnoliopsida; order Solanales; family Solanaceae; genus Nicotiana; species Nicotiana undulata. The sequence goes on along the minus strand of ML280108.1, from coordinate 169,440 downwards.
TTAATGAAAGGAATGAAGATCCATATTGCCGACCCCCAACTTGTTTGGGTCTGACACGTAGATGTTGTTGCTTCTGTAGTATGTTTGAAATACACGGAAATTAGCAGAACATATTCATATGATTCCGACCATGAAATCTAAGGGTTATTTTTTCGATTAGTGAGGTATTTGGTCACTAATCACTGCAACTGACCAAAGAAATGACACTGCTATGGAGCATTTACTGGAAAGGTCATACCAGCTACTAGTGAAATGTATCTTCTGAAAAAGAATAAAAGTGAGATGTTCAAGATTGCTACTAAGTGTTATTAGTTGTAACTTACAAGCTTTAGTTTCCTATTGACGTGTGTAAGTATATATTCATATGAAGGTGCACAGTCATTGTTAATGTAGTATTATCTCTACAGTATGTAAGATCCTTATGTGCATTCATGTTCATCGTGTTGTAGAGAAGCTGGAGCTGAACAGAAGTTTAAGGAGATCAGCAATGCTTATGAGGTAGTTTTCTTTCTCTTGGTGCCTTGTGTGCTTTTAATAGGTAACTGAAAGTGACGACCATGATGGAAGAATATTGCAATCACTTCTTATGGCATATATTATTTTGCGATAGGTTTTGTCCGATGATGAGAAACGTTCCATATATGACAAATACGGGGAGGCTGGCCTTAAAGGAGCTGGCATGGGTGGCACGGGGGTGAGAGTTTCTTACTTTTTGAGAAAATTTAGCAATAGTAGCCTATGGTTATATCGCCCATGTAATCTTGACGTATTTTTCCTTATTCATAGGATTTTAGCAATGCCTTTGATTTGTTCGAGTCTTTGTTCGACGGCTTTGGTGGTATGGGCGGCATGGGTATGGGAGGCAGAGGTTCAAGGAACCGAGCCACCGAAGGTGAAGACCAGGGCTATAATCTGGTGTTGAATTTCAAAGACGCTGTATTTGGTGTTGAGAAGGAGATCGAAATAAGCAGGCTTGAAACCTGTGGCACCTGTGATGGATCAGGTGCAAAGCCTGGGACTAAAGCATCGACATGTAACACCTGTGGTGGGCAAGGGCAGGTTGTGTCGTCAGCAAGGACCCCACTGGGTGTCTTCCAGCAGGTGACAACATGCTCTGCTTGTGGAGGGACTGGAGAGATCTCTACTCCTTGCAGCACCTGCAATGGTGATGGCCGAGTGAGGAAGTCAAAGCGCATTAGTTTGAAAGTTCCACCTGGTGTAGATTCAGGTAGCCGTTTAAGGGTTCGTTCAGAAGGTAATGCAGGAAGGAGAGGTGGACCCCCTGGAGATCTTTTTGTCATGATTGAAGTTCTCCCAGATCCTGTACTAAAACGGGACGACACCAATATCCTCTATAATTGCAAAGTTTCTTACATTGATGCGATCTTGGGTACAACTATGAAGGTTCCTACAGTGGATGGAATGGTTGATCTAAAGATTCCATCAGGTACCCAGCCAGGGACAACACTGGTGATGGCCAAAAAAGGGGTGCCGTACCTCAGTAAACCGAATATGAGGGGTGATCAATTGGTGAGAGTGCAAGTAGAGATTCCAAAACGGTTGAGCAGTGACGAGAGAAAGCTCATAGAAGAACTTGCCAATCTAAACAAGGCTAAAACTCCCAACAGTGTGAGATAGCTCGTAGCTGAAGCAACTACTGAGTTGTTTTGATACTTCAAAAATATTCTTGTGCTTTGGGTTTCAGATACTTCTGCTGTTTGCTCTACATACATGCACCGATGATATTAGCTTTGATTCCTCGATGATTCTATGTAGCATAGTTGTAGTCATAGGCAATTTTGAGGGTTGATTATCTATAATGTACTATATCAACACCCAGCGAAATGCTGGGAAAGAACAAGAGGGACAAATAATGATGTTCCAATATTTATTCTAGATTTAACCATTTGCTTCTCTATCAAAACTGAACTGAGGTTGAATTATAAGTCTTGCAAAAACTACTTCCCAATTTCTGCATATTGCCTTCAAACTTCTCCCCAACCCTGTGTGGCGGTAATTTAAAGTTGCTGCTTGTTTTTGTATTATTCCGGTTTTCCTTCCCAGCACCACCGATAAAGTGAGAATTATCAACAGTGAACTACATGGAATTAGTAACGAGTGCAACGATGTATGATGAAGAATCCCACATATGGGCAAGGATTGGTTTCAAATCTCATGATTTTCAGATCCAACCTTATCATCGAAGGCAAAAGCCTCATGGTAACTAGGAGGATAGCCATTTATCGGAATAAAAAGAATAGGGAAAAAAAATGAAAGAGATGATAAAAGAAGTAAAAATAAGAAATGGGGTGAGAGAGGCTCGAACTCTCGACCTCAGGATTACTCAGAAGCTATGAGACCTACGCGCTAACCAACTGCGCCACCACCCCTGTTGTTGTAATTTTTACATAAATACTTATTATTATAATGTTTTTCTCTTTTTTTGAAGATTCAACAATTCAGGGTAAGTAGAACAAGCCAAGGCAAAGATTGTTGGAGACAAATAACATAGAATCTTCAAGATCTTCGATTATTTAAATATAGAGCAACTAAAGATGATGGTGTATCGCTCACGTGCAAAAGACAGTAGCCAGGTCTTGAATGGATCATCCGGTTCCCCAACTAATGGGACAAAATCAGAAATACTTAGATTTACAACCGTTAATTGAAAAATAGTCACAATTTCAAAAGTAATTGAAATTTAATTATTTTTCATGTAAATATTAAATCTGAACAAAAGCAACCTTAAAAATCCGAAGAAATTCCAGCATATTTATGCTGGAATTCGAATTTTTTACATATAAGATTCCAGCATAATATGTTAGAATTTTATATGATGAAAGTTTATAAACAGATTAACAGGAGCTCCATAATCCAGCATATTATACTGGAATTTTCTGTGTGCTGGAGTTCCAACATAATATGCTGGAACTTTATACGCAGGAGTTTCATAATCCAACATATTGTGCTGAAACTTTTCGTGTATCAGCAAAATAGTAGTTAGTTTTTAATGACTTTGCAAACGCTGATTATTTTTCAATTACCATCCTCATAATTGGTTTGGCATAATGCATCATCACAGAAGGTATCTGTTGAAAATATTATCAGAAAGAAAAATCATATTTTTGAGCCATTTTCCGGAACATTCATTTAGAAATTTGAAAGCAAGTGATAATTGTAGATGTAGGAGCAAAAGTGTGACAAAATGTCAGGTGATAACAGTGAGAGGAAATATTTGTTGTTGATAAGGTTCAACACAAAATGGCTGGATATAAATAACAGCTTATATTTATCTATCGCAAAAAGAAGTTCTCTTACGTCTGGTTTTGTCTATTCTCTTGGTTTCTTTCACTTGCTCTAATTTTTCACGATTACCCACAGGCCCCACACAATGGAGTAGAGGACTTAAAATATTTAACAAATTTTTTATGCATATTTATTTTTATTTTTATTCTTCTAGCTCTTATTTTCAAAGATACTACGTAGTATTTATTTTTTACAGCAAACTCTTTTGTTATTTTCTTCCTAGCTGATAATATAGCCAATCTATTTAAATTTTCTTAAGATATTAGTATTGATTTTAGGTAAAATTTTATTCACTTCATTTTCGAAAAATAATCTTTCAGCTAAAGGAACTACCAATTGTCTAGAATTTTCTATGAGCAATTAGATATGTGAAAAACAATCAAGTTTTTATTTATTTATTTGAATTGAGTTTATTAGTTATAGAGTAATATTTTCTACTTATAATCTAGTACTCTATTTCAAGAAAAAATCGAACATATTAATATGGGGCTAATTAGGTCAATGTGTGTGCAAAAACCATTGTAAAAGTGAAAATTAATTCAAATTCGAGGAAATAAGGGGACCGAAACAAGAAACAATTTGGACTTCTTTTGAAAGCTCAACCAAATCCTGTGTAAAAAATAGCATAACATTTGTAACTGTTTACCTTGAAAATGCTAATTACAATTTTATTTGATTTTGTGGTTCTAAAAATATGTGATTTATTTTAATACTAGTTGTTAAGTAATAGATGTTAAGTGTGAGTTAGGAAAGTGAAATAAGTGCTTAAGAACAATATATTACGCAAATCGAACAACTGTGAATCATTGTGAATCAGGGTCTCGAGCTGGTCTAGGCGGGGCCTCAAGGTCAAGCTAGGTTTCCTAATAGGAGGCGGTCGATGAACGAAGAACAATTAAGAGGGCCTCAAAAGCGGCCTTCAATGATCAATGATGAGTAATAAACGAAGAACAATCAATGAAACACAATAAATGTAAGCAATGAATTAATAAGCAATAGTAGAGTATGTTTGAGTTAGAGAGCAGAGAATGTTCTTGTTCTTGTATTGAATATCATGTGCGCACGAAATGATAAGGTTCTCCTTTATATAGGAGGAGGAATCCCAACATGGTACATGTATAATTATTACAAAGAAATATAGCTGGTACAACTATTTAATGGTCCGGTACGGACTTGTACTATTCTTGCAGGCGTCTGTCAGCTTTAGCCACGTGTTCTTGGGAGTCCTGCGCCTTTCCATGATGGGCTCCGATCTTTACTCTATCTCGAGGTACATTGATCCCTCGATACTGTTCCTCGAGGAATTCACCTCGGAGTTGATCATCGGGTTTTGCCTTGATACTATTGAGACCGGGCTCGGAATATCGTAGAAACCTCAAGATCGGTCATTCCCGTTATTGACCGTATACAGATAGTCCCCGCGTTTCTTGGAATGAAAAGACAAGAAACGATTTGAATTCTTAACCCTTTAATGCTTCCATTATTACGTCAGTTACGCCATATCAAGCGATTGATGTGACAAAAAGGGTCTTCAAAGGTCACGTTCGCACAACCCTTGGGAAGCATTCGAATTGATTACGACGGTCTGCTGTCTTTTGGCCTCCTCCAACGTACATGATTGGCCTCTATAAATACTTTTTCCTTCGTCCCTTATCTTTCACTGCACCTCCAAACCTTCAAAAGAGTTCGTCTTACTTCTCTCTTGTGTTCTTCCTCTAATTACATTTTCTTCTCCCCTCTGAAATCCTTTAACAAGAATGGCGAAGATTTCCACCACTGTCCCTCAGGAAGATATGCCTTCCTCTACTTCACGCTCGTCCAAGGGAAAGGCAACAGTACCCCCTCGTCTCGAGGAGTGCATCCCAGGACCCTGCGAAACGACCTCCGATTTCAAGGTCGACAAGCCTTCTTCGAAGCCGGGACGATGTGAACCCATGTCCCGATATATTAGTTTAGTAGCAGACAGTGAGAAGGTGAAGGCTGACTGCCGTTGGGGGGGGGGGGGGGGGGGGACGCGGTGCTGGTAGAGATTCCCTCTCGGGGAGAGGACATAACGACATACAAGGCCAGCTTCCTTAGCGTGTATACCTATCCATTTACTCTTGGCCCGGTGGATCCATCCTCGCCCTCAATAGAACTCATGATCCTTGACTTTTGCGAACGATATCGAGTGACTCTCGGCCAAATTCATCCGTTGTTTTGGCGTATTGTTTATATGATCAGGCATTTTGCAAGCATGGTCAAAGGGATGCCTTTTACCCTTGACCACTTGATCAGGATGTACAGTCCCTGACTCTTCCGTGGTGTCCTGATTAAGCTCCAACGTCGGGCCTCGAAAGCCTTTTTTGCTTGCACTAAAAAGGTTAGGGACAGAGGCTGGATGAGCCGTTTTGTCCGAGTTAGGACCTCGGACCTAATTCCAGCGGAGAAGATGCCGTTCCATGAAAAGTGGAACATGAAATGTAAGTGGATACATTAATTAAGTATTTCCTTTTTCTGTTGGATCAATTTCCCCATGAACTGACTCCCTCCGCTGATGTAGTTATCGCGGTGTACCTTAGTGCAGTTAAGGATCTCTCAGGCTGGGTTAGCTAGTTGGATTCGACTTGCATATATGTTGAGCGCGTGTGGCGCGATCTGTCTAGGGCTCTATGGGAGGCTAATAACCACAGTGAGTCCTTACTTTTGCTGTCATTGAATCTTTCAGAAGAAATACCGTCGATTGCATCCTTATTTCCTGTGTTTATATTTTGTATTCGTGCAGGTCTGGGAGAGGCCTCCTTGATAAAGGAGGCACCGCCCGAGGAAGCGGATACCCCGAAACCTGACAAAGAGAAGAAGAAATGAAGGCAATCCCCGACTGAACCTTCGAAGTCAAAGAAGGCCAAAGTGGAAGAACCTAAGGCTGATTCAACGGCCTTAACTCCCGAGGTATCGGAGAGTCCTCGAGCTGAAGGTGAGGAGAAAACTGACTCCTCGATAGCGCCCGTGGGAGGAGAAAACATGAATGTCCCACATCTTGCTGAGCTGATGGCTGTCAAGCCGGAGGATTCTAAATCGGAATTTGATGTTATTGTTGCTCCGCCTCGAGCCGAAGAGGCTGTCGAGGGTGTATTGGGTAATGTCCCTAAGCCGGTTGATGGCCAAAATATTTCTCGAGCTGTGGCACACCCAGTAGGCGGGCTGGAGGAGCCTAGTTTTGAGGCTCTCCAGAAGCAAGAGAAGGCCCCGACCGATCCAGTCGGGGTTATTGAGGTAAGTGATTCCCTATCAGGACCGGCTTTATCTCTGAGGGAGATGCAGAGTGCCCTAAATATAGAGTCTTCCGATGTGGGGGCGTCCATCGGAGATAGAGACGTGTTTGAAGGACTTTTTACTGTGACCGAGGAAAATCTCGAGCTCGACGCCCCGTTCATTTTCAATGAGATCAATAGGCTCTGCGAACAGGTAATTTTTTGTAAATTCCGCTCGGCACCCTGATCTCCATTTTTCTAATCTTGTTTCTTTTACGCCTACAGGATAAGGTGCTTTATAACCAGACCTTTGCTAAGTTTCAAGCCGAGTTGACTCACTACGAGGGGGAGTGTAGGAAACTTTATTCGGAGGCTGATGGGATCAGATCTCTTTTCACCAAGAAAGAGGAAGAACTCTGTGACCTCCGGGCTCGTTTGGAGGCGGCGTCTATAGAGCGGACCCGCCTTGCTGAGCAGGTAATATAGCTTCTTTTTGCTTTTATTTACATGCTTACCCTACTTTAGTGTTTAACACCTTTGGGTTGATCTTTGCAGCTTGAGCAGAACGATGTCCTGATGAGGGAGGAGGTCCAGGCCAAGGATGCTGAAATTCTCGAACTCAAGCGGCACGTGAGTGAGATAGTCTCCGAGAGAGATACCCTCCAGGGGAAGGTGGCCTCAGTTTAGCAACAACTTCATGATGCGGGGGCGGAGAGTAGCAAATATAAAGATCTTTATGTCGAATCAGTTGCTGCGCTATCAGCGGCCAGGGCTGAAGCTGATGCGCTTGTATCCTCGTACAAAGAGGATACTATTGCTGCGAATGCTCAGTCCAGAAAGGTGTACGAGGAGGCCGAGCTGCAGTTGACCTGAGCCGTGGAGCATGCTCGGTTAAAATCTCGGAGGCAGTCTCTCGAGGATATGCATGCAGGGGGCATCGATCTGTTTGTTAAGATCGAGAAGGTGAAAACCCTAGAAGAGGAGGTTGCAACCCTGCTTACTTCTGAAGGTGATTCGAGCAGTGGCTTGGAAGATGATGAAGATGGAGGCGAAGTCCCCGAGGGGGATGAGGCCGTTGAATACCTGGGGGCCGAGGACAGAGCTATTGAAGGCACAACCTCCGAGGGAGCCGTTGAAGGCACATCCCGGTGGTACATTAGGGTTTTATTCATTATCTCCCTTGTAAGGGCTTTAGGCACAAGCCTTGTAAATACACCCCTGTGAACTTTCTATATATATATAAAAAGCCTTTCGTTTTTCATCATTTCTCATTTTTCCTTTGCTTTTTTGGAATAGATTGTGATGCTCGTTAATAATTGGTCAGATATTTTGGACCTCAAAATAAACCCTTAGGTTCTTGCTTTTGATGAGAAATTTGTAATGGTCGAAAGTTGACTGTTTTGGGCTTAGTCTCCGAGCCAAGTTTTGACTTGAGCTTATCGACCTTTAGGTCTTAAAATCGGCCTTGCGGCTGTTCAAGCTGGCCCTTAGGCTCTTACACGTTGGCCCTTAGGCCTTTTTAGATCGGCCCTGAGGCTCTTTAGGCTGGCGCTTAGGCTCTTACGCATTGTCCCTTAGGCTTGTTTTAGATCGGCCTTGAGGCTCTTTAGGTTGGCGCTTAGGCTCTTACGCATTGACCCTTAGGCTTGTTTTAGATCGGCCCTGAGGCTTTTTCGGCTGGATCTTAGGCTATTACGCATTGGGTCGGTACGACCTCTAATATGGCTATATTTTTTCCTTGTTAAAGACTTTTGAAGTTTTTGTGTTCGTCCGACTCTTCGATGACTCGATGAGAATCTTGATTATGACCCGATATGTGACGATAGATGAGCACCTCGGGAGGTTTGCTCGGAGGCTGATTGTTTTGAAGCCTTTTCATTGTTTGGAGCTAATATGATCGAAGCTCTTTTGCTTATGTCGAGGGTAGCCTGATTAACCGGTTCTTTTCAAAGTAATTTCTAAGTATTTGAAGGCCTGTGATTTTATGGCGACGATCGGACGTCTCTGAGTCGCGTTAGTTTGGCCGGAGCCTTATGACCGTAGTCATTGTGTTTGGCCGTAGCCTTTCAGTCCCCGAGTGAGGTAGTCTCAGCGTCTATATCGAGGGCATGCCTTTTAAGGGGTCTTATAAGTTCGAATATATAGTCTTGGCTTTAATATCGAGATTATGCCTTTTTTAAGGTCTTACAAATTGTACACGCCTTGCTGGAGGTCTTACAGATTTGGACATGCCTTGCTTGAGATCTTACAAATTTGGTCATGCCTTACTTGAGGTCTTATAGTTTTGATATTGCCATGTGGAGATCTTATGAGCTCGAGGTTGACTCATGGAGGCCTTACATCGTTGATGATGCCTCGTGGAGGTCTTACATTATTGATAATGCCTCATAGAGGGCTTATATTTTTTAACATGCCCGGAGGTCTTACAGATTTGATGTTGCCTCATGGAGGGCTTACATCGGTGCCTCATGGAGGGCTTTTGGGCTCGAAATTGCCCGCTTGGGGTATTACGACTTCGAGCTCTTAGAGGCTCGATGAGCTGACTGTCGATAGCAGTCCCCGAGCGCTCGAGAGTGCTTGAGGATGCCTGGCCTTTGAGCCATTTTTTGTGGAAATAGCAAACTTCTTTGAAGCGCAAAGCGTTTTGATGGTAAAAGATACTTCTTTGATTACTTGGTACAAGTATACATGTTTTTCCATCGAGGGTTCGATTATTCTACACGGACACAGTTTATTTGACTGTTTGGCCCGATACGTCATTTTCCTATCGAGACCCTCTTTGGCTTATTTTGATTTCTCCGATGAGGTGATCTCCCTGGGGGATGCCCCCCAGTATTCGGGGTTGATTGAAGAGAAGCCTTAAATACTTGTTGATTCCTTATTAGATAGCATATGGATGTTGCCTCGTTAAAAACCTTGCCGGCAAAACCCTTTCTTGGGATAAAATCCGATCGAAGGAAAAGAGTGCAACACATGCTTTAAAACCCAAGGTCTTTGAGTCGGAGGATATATTGGTGTCTTCCATCAGACATCTGTAAGAATTTGGTGTGGAGCACAAAAATTAAAAGGGGGAAGGTTTTACCTCAACAGTAATAGTGTTTGCGCATTGATATATTCCAATTGCTTGGAAGCTGATCGCCTTCCAAGGTGCTGAGTTTATAGGACCCTTTGCCGATTACTCCGAGGATGCGGTACGATCCTTCTCAGCTCGGGCCTAGCTTTCCTTCATTAGGGTTTCGAGTGTTTAGGGTGACTTTCCTTAGGACTAAGTCCCCGACACCGAAATGTCGGAGGTTTGTTCTCCTGTTATAGTATCTTTCGATTCTTTGTTTTTGGGCGGCCATTCAGACCAGTGAAGCTTCTCGCTTTTCGTCTAATAGTTCGATGGCCGCATTCATGGCCTCGTTGTTTGAGTTCTCGGTGGCATGTCGGAATCTGGCGCTTGGCTCTCCGACCTCGACCGGTATCAAAGTTCGGACCCATACACAAGAGAACGACGTCTCTCTTGTGCTCGATTTTGGAGTTGTTCGATATGCCCATAGCACATCGGGAAACATTTCTCTCCATTTTCCTTTCGCATTTTCCAACTTCCTTTTCAAGTTTTGATGATGGTTTTGTTTGTGGACTCGACTTGGCGTTTGCACATGGGTGGTAGGGTGTCGACAGGATCCTTTTGATTTTATGATCCTCAAGGAACTTTGTTACTTTGCTTCCGATGAACTGCTTCCCGTTATCACACGTTATCTCAGAGGGGATCCCGAATCGACATAGGATATGGTCCCAGATGAAGTTAATGACTTCTTTTTCTCTTATCTTCTCGAAGGCCTGCGTTTCCACCCATTTTGAGAAGTAGTCAGTCATAAATAGAATAAATCTAGCTTTACCTGGTGCCGTCGGTAGGGGGCCGACGATGTCCATTCTCCATTTCATGAACGACCAGGGCGATAAGACTGAGTGTAGCTGTTCACCGGGTTGGTGGATCATTGGAGCGAACCTCTGGCATTTGTCTCATTTTCGGATGAACTCTTTGGTGTCTTTCTCCATGCTGTCCCAATAGTAACCTGCCCTGATCACCTTTCAGACTAAGGAATCGACACTTGAGTGATTTCCGCAGGTGCCCTCGTGGATCTCTCGGAGCACGTAATCTGTGTCCCCCGGTCCCAAGCATACTGCTAGGGGGCCGTCGAAGGTTCTTCTGTATAGTGTTCCATTTTCGTCGAGTGAGAATCGAGCTGCTTGGTTCACAGGGCCCTCGACTCTTTTGGACTGCGGGTAGCTTCCCACTTCCCAAATAATCGATATATTTATTTCTCCAATCCCATGTCAGGCTAGTGAAGTTGATCTCTGCATGGACTTCCTCGATCACTAATTTGGATAGCTGAACAACATCCACGGGGAGTATGTCATCTTCCTCGACAAATGATCCCAAGTTCGTGAGAGCATCGACCTCGCTATTTTGCTCTCGAGGTATGTGGACCAGAGTCCATTCTTTGAAGCGGTGCAATATGACTTGAATTTTGTCTAAGTATCTTTGCATCATGTCTTCTCGAACCTTAAAGCTCCCATTTAACTTATTTACCACCAGAAGGGAATCACATTTTACTTCGATGACTTCCGCTCCTAGGACTTTGGACAATTTGAGACCCGCAGTCATAGCCTCATACTCGGCTTCGTTGTTAGTCAATTTTGCAGTTTTTATAGATTGTCTAATCATGCCGCATGTAGGTGGCTTCAAAACTATGCCGAGCCCCGACCCTTTCATGTTTGAGGCACCGTCAGTGAATAGGGCCCATACCCCTGAAGATGTGCCCGTTTTTAGCATAAGTTCTTTCTCTACCTCGGGCACAAGGGCGGGCGTAAAATCAGCCACAAAATCCGCTAATTTGGGACTTGATAGCCGTTCGGGGCTGATATTCAATGTCACACCCCCCGAGTTCGATGGCCCATTTGGCAAGTCGGCCTGATAATTCGGGCTTGTACAATATGCTTCGAAAAGGATATGTCGTTAAAACACAAATACGATGGCATTGAAAATAAGGCTTTAACTTTCGAGTTGCGCTTATTAATGCAAGAGCTAATTTTTCTAGAAGCGGGTACCTGGTTTCGGCATCTCCCAGGGTCCGACTTACATAGTAAACAGAGAATTGGGTACCTTGTTCTTCCCGAACCAGGACACCACTTACCGCTACCTCGGATACGTCTAGGTACAATTACAACGTTTCATCCTCTTTTGGGGTGTGGAGTAAAGGTGGGCTTGATAGATATCGCTTCAACTCCTCTAAGGCATGTTGGCATTCCGGAGTCCATTCAAAGTTGTTTTTCTTTTTAAGCAAGGAGAAGAAATGGTGACTCCTATCCGATGACTTCGATATGAATCGACCCAAGGCCGCTATCCGCCCGGTCAACCGTTGTACGACCTTCACATTGTTTACCACCGTGATTTCTTCTATGGATTTGATGTTGTCGGGTTGATCTAAATCCCCCTGTTTTACACCATGAAGCCTAAAAATTTTGCCCGAACCTACTCCGAAGGCACATTTCTCGGGATTGAGCTTCATGTTATAGCTTCTGAGGATGTCAATGTCTCCTGCAAATGAGCCAAATGGTCCTTTGCGTGCAGGGATTTAACCAGCATATTGTCAATGTAAACTTCCATGGATTTGCCTATTTGATGTTCGAACATCTTATTAACTAGGCGTTAGTACGTGGCTCCCGCGTTTTTAGCCTGAAGGGCATCACATTGTGGCAGTACGTACCATACTTCGTGATGAAAGAAGTCTTTTCCCTATCCTCGGGGTTCATCTGAATTTAATTATACCCCGAACAGGCGTCGAGAAAGGTGAGGATCTCGTGGCCGACCGTGACATCAATCAAGTGATCGATATTGGGCAACAGGAATGAATCTTTGGGGCATGCTCTATTTAAGTCCTTATAATCTATGCACATTCTTAACTTATTCCCCTTTTTGGGAACTACCACTACATTGGCCAACCATTCGGGATATTTTACCTCCCTAATAGACCTTATTTTGAGGAGTTTTGTTACCTCGTCCTTTATGAATGTGTGTTTTACCTCGCACTGAGTTCTTCTTTTTTGTTTCACCGGTTTGAACTTGGGGTCGACACTAAGTCGATGGGTGGTTATTTCCGGCGAGATACCTATCATGTCTAAGTGGGACCAAGCAAAGAAATCGATGTTATTAATAAGAAATTGAATGAGTTTTTTCCTGAGATCAGTGGTTAATCCCGTTCCCAGGTATACCTTTCGATCTGGGAGATGTTCGATCAAAACAGCCTGCTCCAATTCTTCAATCGTTGATTTTTTTGCATCCCATTCTTCGGGGGCAATGAAGGTTCGGGGAGCGAGGAAGTCTTCTTCATTGTCCTCGGAGGTCTTTTTGCCCTCTGTCTCCTCCGAGGTGGAGGGTATGGATGTCGATGCCTCGCTGTGGACCGCGAACATCTCCTTTGCCGCATGTTGTTCTCCATATACTGCTTTTATACCGTCTTTTGTTGGAAACTTCACCATCTGATGAAGCGTTGATGGCACTTATCTCATGTTGTGTATCCACGGCCTTCTAAGCAATGCATTTTACCTCATGTTACCTTCGATGACATGAAATTTGGTATTTTGAACCGTACCGGACATGTTGGCCGGGAGGGTGATCTCCCCCTTCATTGTTTCACCGGCCATGTTGAATCTGTTGAGGACTCGGGAGGTAGGTATGATTTGATCGAGCAGTCCGAGCTGCTCCACCACCTTCGACCTGACTATATTGGCCGATCTACCTGGATCCACGAGTACACATTTAATTTGAATGTTATTCAAGAGAAAGGAAATTACTAGTGCATCATTATGTGGTCAAGACAAGGTCTCAAAGTCCTCTTCACTGAATGCAAGAATGTCCTCGGGCATGCGGACCCGAATTTGCCTTTCTGTTGTGGAAGATACTTTTGTCCGCTTGATCATGGATAGGAATGTCGGTCCCCCCAATGATCATATGAACGATGTGCTAAGGTTCTCCCGTTCCGTTCCTCCTGTCTTCCTTTCTTTCCCGAAGGTGATTTTTAGCTCGGCAGCTGAGGAATTCTCGGAGGTGCCCTTTACTGATTAGTCGGGCTACTTATTCTCTGAGATGTCTTCAATCTTCGATTCTATGACCGTGAGTATTGTGATACTCGTATACCAGGTTAGGATTCCTCTACGATGGATGTGATAGTACGGGTTTTGGCCACTTGGTATCTTTCATTTTATCCATGGACGATACAATGTCTGAAACATCAATGTTGAAGTTGTTCTCTGATAACCGGGGTCCCTCCACCGATCCTGTGTGTCTTTCGAAATCGATTTTTCTCACGAGTCCCCGAGAATTTTGACCTCGATCCATCCTTCGGTCGTTTCGAGGTATGTTGCGCCTTGGGGCGTTTCTTCGATCTTTGGTGTACGGATGGTACCATTCCTTGCTTGGCCTTGGTTCCTTTGTTAGGAGTATGCTAGGATATACTGAGCCCGAAGGGGCTCCTAGTTGGTCGTTCTCGACCCTGATCTTTGACTGATACCGGTTGTGGACATCTGCCCAAGTTACGACAAGATATTCAACCAAGTTCTGCTTTAGTTGCTTCGAAGCTACCAAGATCCGTTCGTTCAAACCTTGAGTGAAGGCCTGCACTTCCCAGTCATCGGAGACTGGTGGTAATTCCATTCGCTCCATTTGAAAATGAGATACGAACTCCCGTAACATCTCGTTTTCTCTCTGCTTGATTTTGAAGACGTCGGATTTCCTTGTGGCAACCTTGATGGCGCCGACGTGTGCCTTTATAAAAGAGTCTGCCAGCATGGCAAACAAGTCTATTGAGTTTGGGGATAGATTGTGATGCCACATCATGGCCCCCTTTGAAAGTGTTTCTCCGAATTTTTCCAACAGGACGGATTCAATCTCGTCGTCCATCAGGTCATTTCCTTTTACAGCACAAGCGTAAGCAGTGATGTGCTCATTGGGGTCCGAGGTCCCGTAGTACTTCGGGAGACCGGGCATTCTGAATTTCTTCGGGATGAGCTTTGGAGCAGCGCTTGACGGGAATGGCTTTTGCACGAACTTCTTTGAATCAACACCCTTCAGAATCGGGGGTGCGCCCGGGATCTGATTGACCCTCGAGTTGTAGGTCTCTACCTTTTTGTCGTTAGCTTCTATCTTCTTTTCTCCTGATTCAATCCTCTTCATGAGGTCCTCGAGCATCTTCATAATAGCGGGGTCGGCTGCTGACCCGTTGTTGCTCGACCTATGTGGTGCCTGTTCGACTCGAGGAGCCGTTTCGGTGCTGCTGTGCTTGGGGTTTTTTAATGGCTTTGCAGCTGAGCAATCGCCAATTGCTGTGCCTGTAACATTTCAAAAACGACGTGAAGGCTAACCTCTCTTTCCTCCCGAGCTGGAGTTTTCTGAGCTTCCTGTTGGTTTTATCGGTGTATACCCCCGTCAGTGTGGGAGCTTATATCGACGTGTTGGGCGTTGCACGAGCCCACATCTACGGGAATTGTCTCTGGTGCGTTTTTAGGGTTTCGCAGTGGTACACCGACGCCTGAAATAGCTACACCATTCTCTCCATGGTCCTCAGGACCGTTGTTTTCATGTGCATTCACTGAGTTAGACATTTTGACTTGAAATCAAAGATTCTTGGACAAGAAAAAGTGTGAAGAATAACTTGCGTTTTTCAGCAAACCAACACTAAAACAATCACTATTATTTTATGCCCCACGGTGCCGCCAAACTGTTTACCTTGAAAATGGTGATTACAATTTTATTTGATTTTGTGGTTCTAAAAATACGTAATTTATTTTAATACTAGTTGTTAAGCAATAGATGCTAAGTGTGAGTTATGAAAGTGAAATAAGAGCTTAAGGGCAGTATGTTACACAACCGAACAACTGTGAATCGTTGTGAATCGGGGTCTTGAGCTGGCCTAGGCGGGGCCTCGAGGTCGAGCTAGGTTGCCTAATAGGAGGCGGTCGATGAATGAAGAACAGTTAAGAGGGCCTCGGAAGCGGCCTTCAATGATCAATGATGAGTAATAAATGAAGAACAATCAATGAAACACAATAAATGTAAGCAATGAATTAATAAAGCAATAGTAGAGTATGTTTGAGTTAGAGAGCAGAAAATGTTCTTGTTCTTGTATTGAATATCATGTGCGCACGAAATGATAAGGGTCCCTTTTATATAGGAGGGGGAATCCCAACATGGTACATGAATAATTATTACAAAGAAATATAGATGGTACATCTATTTAATGGTCCAGTGCGGACTTGTACTATTCTTGCAGGCGTCTGTCAGCTTTAGCCACGCATTCTTGGGAGTCCCGCGCCTTTCCACGACGGGCTCCAATCTTTACTCTATCTAGAGGCACATTGATCCCTCGATACCGCTCCTCGAGGAATTCACCTCGGAGTTGATCCTCGAGTTTTGTCTTGATACTATTGAAACCAGTCACAAAATATCGTAGAAACCTCAAGATCGGACATTCCCGATTTTGACCGTATATAGAAACTATGCCAATAATGATTATTGAGAAGTTGATAGTAAATGGTTCATCAAAAGATTTACTAGATTAGTAATAAATAATTCTCCGGTTATTTAACATCCATAACATAGTATATATACTATGAGTAAAATTTGGTACCTCTGCCTCGTATATTTTGAGGCCGCCTTGGGGTTGAGCCGCCCTGCTATTAGCGCGAGACAGTCCATCCCACTAGTGATATTGTCTACATTAATGTTTAAAGCATGCTAATTTATATATTACCATCATTCTTGTGTTTTGCGGATTTGGGACTCTGCTTAATATCTGTGGTGTTACAATCAATTTATAGATAAATATTTTTTATGATAAAATTATTTTTTGGTATTTAATTATCAGAAATTGAAATAGTTTCTATCGAAAGGGGAAAATGTAGAAGTCATTTTTCTACGACTATCTTAATTTTTAGTTTCGCAATACTTAGTTCAACAAAAACAAGTATGATACTGTATTGTCTAGCAATGCTAGCGATTTATGTTGTGCTTCACACTTTTGCATAATATTTGTGTTACTGATTTTTCATTTATTTGCTGTCCCTCACGCTGCTGGTATTATTTTTCGGGTTTTGTTGTCACAGGTCTATTGTCTCTGAGCCGAGGGTCTCTCGGGAATAGCCTCTCTACCCCCTCTGGGATGGGGTAAGGTGTGCGTACACTCTACCCTCCCAGACCCCACTAGTGAGATTTTAGTGGGTTATCGTTATTGTTGTTTGTTCCACAAAAAAAAAAAAAAAAAGAAGACAGAGAGACACTGACCTATATAAATTCTAGACAGGAAACCAGAAAGCCACAAACTCATAACTAGAAACAGAGAAAAATGAGTTCTCTCAAAGGAGAAAAAGCTCAAAAACCTCATGCTGTTTGCATACCATTTCCATCACAAGGCCACATAAATCCTATGCTAAAAATTTCCATTCTTCTCCACTCCAAAGGCTTTCACATAACATTTGTAAACTCTGAGTATAATCACAAAAGATTGCTCAAATCCAGAGGCCATTCCTCTCTTGAAGGTTTTAAAGATTTTGTCTTTGAAACAATTCCAGATGGACTTCCACCTACTGATGCTGATACTACTCAACATATTCCTTCTCTTTGTTTCTCTACAAAGGAAAATTGTTTAGCTCCATTTAAAAAGCTTTTAATCAAGATTAACTCATCTAATGATGTTCCTAAAGTGACTTGCATAATATCTGATGGAATTATGACATTTGCTGTTTTGGCTGCTCAAGAAATTGGTGTTCCTTGTGTTAGCTTCAGAACTACAAATGCTTGCAGTTTCATGTGCAATAAACACTTGCCTCTCCTCATTGAAAAAGGAATTCTCCCTCTCAAAGGTTAGAAATCTTGAAAATTTGAAATCTTATCTTCTTGTCATTATGCGTATGTTTAACGGTAACTTCCTTGCACGACAGAGTACAACTTTTTACGCCATCTTGTTAAAATTTAAATTAATTTATAATAACATGTAACTACTTATATTAAGTCTAATATTCATTACCAGGGGCAGATTTACTGTCCAATATATGAGGCATTGAACTCATGATCTCTACGTCAAATTAGATATTTTATGTATATATTTTGCATAATTATATATGGTCTATTGGGCCCATACTTCAAAAAGTTTGAATGATGTACTTGGTTAAATGCTATATTATTTATTTAGAGAAACATGAATCAATTTCTGCTTAATACTTTTTTGTACTTTTTTCTTTAGTGGTACATCCATATTCTAAAAATCCTAAATCCGTCTCTATTCATATATATATATATACAAAAATTATACAATATTTTTTATATTTTTCGGCTATCAAATATAAATAGTTTCTTGCGCGAGCTAAAGGTGATAATACCCCTTTCTTTAATTGAAGTAAAGCCAAAATTTCCATGTAGGTAGCTTATCACTTTTTGTTAATTATTGTGATCTTCTTAATTTAGTCCAATAATCAAAGCAAATACTTTAAAGATTATCAAATTAAGCGCGAGATAACCACAGAAAAATTTCGTTTTGCAGACATAACTTGTCCAAGCTGATCTTCTTGTAATATGCATAAATTATTGAAGTATTAATGTAATTCTTCCCCTTATTATTTTGCAGATGCAAGTGATATAACAAATGGGTATTTGGACACGGTTATAGATTGTATACCAAGTATGAAAAATCTTCGCCTTAGGGAATTTCCCAGCCAAATCAGAACCACAGATATAAATGACAAATTGCTGAATTTCATTATGGGAGAAACTGAAGGAGCTTCAAAAGCATCAGCTATTATTTTCCACACTTTTGATTCACTCGAATTTAATGTCTTAAGAGATTTATCCTTAATTTGTCCTCCACTTTATACAATTGGACCACTTCATTTGCTCACTGATCAACTTCCAGAAAATAGTCTAAAATTCCTCAGAGCCAATTTATGGAAAGAAGATGAAGATTGTCTCCAGTGGCTAAATTCAAAAGAGGAAAAATCAGTGGTTTATGTGAATTTTGGTAGCATAACAGTATTGACAAAAACCCAGCTCATGGAATTTGCATGGGGACTTGCTAATAGCAAGAAAAACTTTTTCTGGGTAATTAGGTCTGATGCAGTTATTGGTGATGATTCTACTATATTACCAAATGATTTTGTTGAAGAAACTAAAGAAAGAGGGCTAATTTCAAGATGGTGTTGTCAAGAACAAGTGTTGAAACATTCATCCATTGGTGCATTTTTGACTCATTGTGGGTGGAATTCTGTGATGGAAAGTATAGGAATTGGTGTTCCTATGATTTGTTGGCCATTTTTTGCTGATCAGCACATAAATTGCAGGTATATATGTATTTTTTTTTTGTATTTGTTTCAAAAGTTAATACTTCCTCTTGTCTCATTTTGTGTGACACTTTTTCTTTGGCATGTCCCAAAAAAAAAAAACTTTATTATACTATTACAAGCAATTAAACTTTAAACCTTATATTCTTTTATGCTTAATGACATGATGTTATAGCTCAACAATATCTATGACATATTTTTGGCCATAATTTTAATAGCCTTTCTTTCTTTCTTTCTTTTCTAAACTGTGTCCAGCAGAGTATTATGTATATAGTATAAGCATCATATTACACATGTATAGGGACTTTTTTCCCTTTTTGGTCTAGTACTAGTACTTTATAACAAAATTAAGAAGGGGAAATTCCAGAATAAAGGATTTCATCATTTTCATGTGCAGGTATGTATGCTGTGAATGGGGTGTTGGCTTGGAAATTGGCAAGAATGTGAAGAGAGATGAAGTGGAGAAAATTGTGAGGGAAGTTATGGATGGAGAAAAAGGTAAGAAGGTGAAGAAGAAGGTGAGTAAGTGGAAAAAATTGGCAGAAGAGGCTACTGGATTAGAGGGTTCATCAACCTTGAATTTAGATAAATTAGTGAAGGATGTACTTCTGTCCAAGAATTCAGTTCATTAGTAGATATATTGCTTAACTCAAAATGAACAAGAAAAAGTATGAGTTACTTACTTTTAGAAGAAAAAGTAAGTAATGTGCTCTCTTTATTCGTGTACAATTTTCTTTCTCATGTTTTTCCTTTCTGAATTTCATGTGAAATGCATTCTTGGCACATAATGTGCTCAATTCAACTTATAGCTTACAAACCAGGAAAAAAGGCAAGAAAATGACCAACTAATATAGTACCTAGTTGTTCTGTCCTACTGACTTAATTCACGGGGCGCAAATTGTTGATCAATCAGTCGTTGAGCCCCTTCAACTATCGTCTTTATCACATCACCTGCAGGTAGAATTTCCTTTATAAGACCAATGCTCTGACCAGCATACATTGCCATGCTTTCGATATCTCCGGTAGTTGAGGCATTTGGAACTGTACCAGCAAAGCGACGAACCTCTCTTTCCTGTTCAAGAAAGAATATGAAACTAATTACATTCTTAAGCACGATAAGTATCAAATGATAAGAGGAGCTGCTGTCATTGTCAAATAGAGAGCTAGAAAGTTGATAACACTCTAATTTCTTTATACTTAAAAGGTAAAATGCTGATCACAGAGTGGAGATTGATATGACAGAACATTTTCAAGATTTTTATTAGGAAGAAATTCACCCTGCCATGTATGATTGTGCGGCCAATGACAGGTTGATTTGTCTCATTCTCATGACTTGGGAGCACCTTCCATTCCTTGAAGAACGGGGTTGCCAGAACGCGATGTGGTGCCCCTGGCCACCTTGCGCGACCAAATAAGTCCGTGTATTCTGTTTGCTCAAATTCAATGAGCTTTCTCTTGTATGTTGGGTGCGCATAGCTTTCCTCTGTTGCGAGAAACCTGAAAAGGTATTACAAGTATAAAAGTAATGACCTTTTTGGTATATACATGGGCATGAACAGTTTTAATGTGAGGAAATCCTAAAATATTCCTGTCTGATGCGCTGAAACAACTAAAATCATCGGGTATGTTCAACTTGTGACATATAGATCAAACATTTCACTAAATAAAATTAAGTCTAGAACCTACTAATTTAAAATTCTTGATCCCTCATATATGAAAATGTAAGGTAAGAAAATACTGAACAAATAAGAATTCACACTTGCCAACAACAGTAAAATCCAACGATATATAACGCAGAAATATTTCATGTATTCTGTTGTGTAAGACAACAACAACAACAAACCCAGTTCGATCCCAATAGGTGGGATCTGGGGAGGGTAGTTTGTACTCAGACCTTACCTCTACTTAATGCAAGTAGAGAGGCTGTTTCCAATAGACCTCGGCTCAAGAAGGGCAAGAAGAAGAGGAGGCCATGCAAGGAAGGAAGAAAGAAGGAAGAGAAAAGAAAAAGCGAGAGATAAAAGGATAAGTAGTACCAAATAATAGCAACAAAGAATACAATACCTGAGGCGAACAAAACCACATAACTTAATAAAAATCTAAGAATATGAAGGGACATGTATGCTACTAAGACTATCGGTGAACACCTAAAAACTACCCACTAACCTTCTCTTGTGTAAGAACAAGACAATATCTATCTTAAGCTAGAAGGCACAGAAACTGCAATTAAAAAGTGAGACCTTCTTCTAAAGAGCAGTAGACCAGCCTGAACAAAAGGATACAGACTAAATTGGAAGCAGGTATTGATGGCAGGTTAAACACCTTAAAATGTTCGAAGTTAACGTTCAATACCTAGTGCCTAATGACACACCCTGTGCACCAAGGGCCAGAGCAGCAACATAACCACGCTCGTCCACAATTCCTCCAGCAGCAATTACAACAATGCCACGACCACGAACAAGATCGGCAACTCTAGGCAATAAGGTAATTAGACCATCCTAAAAGGAATTCAGCCAAGTAGGTGATATATTAGTAATCTTACATATCAAGTAATAAAAAGACCAATCTGCACGAGCATGAAGGTAGGGGTTTGAAGTGAAATATTCTTAAGGCAGAAGTAATAAGAAACTAAGACATATCATGAATGTGATCACCATTATACCTGGCCAGCAACATGGCCTCCTGCTTCCCGACCTTGGACAATAAGTGCATCTACACCAGCATCTGCAGCTTTCTTTGCTTCTTCATAGCTGCCAATCTTTGAAAAATAAAATAAATAAATAAATGAGTATTATAAGGTACATTTCAGAAACAATAGATCAGGCTAAACTTCTGTTCATTCACACATGTGCCGACTATAAATCTAAAGCAACCAGTAGAAGCCACTAAACTTGCAGAAGCACGAGTATTCATGAATCATTCTGCAGGATAAATAGAGGGAAAAGGCAGAATACTTCAAAAGGAATCATCTATCTGAATTTTTCAAAATTCGTAATACCATTACATGATTATCTATCAACTCCTAATCCTTAACACTAACTTACAAGTAAGAAACAACCCACAATGAAAGTAATACATATCTTACATAATTCAACTAGAACAAGTAAATAAAAATACGATGAATAAACTTGATTTGAACTTCTTTTACTTGTGTCGCAAATCAAGTCATTTCTTGGAATTTGTGTTCTTTTATCTTCATTTGTGACGTACATTTAAGTAGAACAAGCAGAGTAAAAGTTTCGGAGCAGTATAGAGGAATTTGAAGCTGATCCCCACTCTTATCCAGTTAAAGAAAATTCACATAAGGTTCTATCATTATGTAGTGCACTAATGGCAAAGAATGAATTTTGAAAGTTCAAAAAAATTTATCTGTTTGGAACTTACTTGGGGTACAACCTTGACCCCAGCATTATGAGCTTCAAGAACCAACTCTTTTGAGCATTCACCCCAATAAAGCTGTAATACTGCAACCTTCTCATCCAATATAGCCTTTAAATTTTCCTTGTGAGGAAATGCAAGAACCACACCTATCCCAAATGGTTTGTTAGTCAAGGTTCTTGTTTTCCTTATGAGCTCCCTCACATGATCAGGATCTTCCTGTCACACAAAAGTACACTGTTACTTTCCTAAGGACTTGTCTCTAATCAAAGAAAAGGCAGGGTAATTGGAAGTCAACTGTCACTTCTGAGACAGTATAAATAAAATATTTATATATCACCTAAAAGATAACTAGTTGCTGCAATAAATTAAATTATACTATTGATAATATAAATGACAGTCCGGTGCACTAAGCTTTCGCTATGCGGGAATCCGGAGAAGGGCCGGATCACAAGGGTCTTTACCTTCCATTTCTGCAAGAGGCTGTGTCAACGGCACAAAGACGTGACTTCCCTTCGTTGATAGTATAAAAATTCTAAATTAAATCCAAAAGTAATAGTATAGGTCTCAGAGGAGAACAAAGAAGAGGAAATGTACCCAATCAGGGGCTCTAAGAAGACCGAGAGCACCAGCATTAGCAACAGCAGCAACAAGCTCTGGACCTGATATATCTGGTCCTAAGGGTGCCTGCACTATCCCATACTCAAATCCCAATATCCCTCTCCAACCCATTACTCTCTTTCTTCAATAAATCCCTAACTATAACTTCTCAGGTGAACTCATGTTTCTGGAACCAAACTTGGACTTTTTTATATTACTTATCACTGATGGCTGCTGTCTTATCTGAATTTTTGAATAATGTACAAAAGTTGTCACCTATTGTGATGTATACGTAAGCCACTACGTCTAAAGCAACTAGTATATTATATAATATTAATATAATACTAACGTAAATAAATATAGTGAAGACGAGAAAAGGACGAGTGTCAACATACCGGAAAATGAATGAGGTGGGTTATTGACGGGCTTCTATTAGCTTTTATGTCACGATCCGAAATTCTTACTGTCGAGATTATGACGGTGCCTAATATCATACTTGGCACGCAAACCAATATTAGAAATTATTTAACTAATTATTTACCTTTTAGTGATTATCAACAGATAAGCAAAGATACGAAATATCGTGAAGCTATATAGATATTGACTTTAATTACACGTTATTTCTACCCAGAATCTGGAGTCACAATCTACGGGCATTCCAGACTTTACTACATAGACGGGGACTTCAGGGTCTGTGAACGCCGACAAGACTACCTTGGGTCTCCGATCAAATGATGCCAGCAACAAACTCAGGGTCAACTCGGTCCAGCACCAAAAGCTGCACAGAAAATGTAGATTGCAATATCAGTACAACCGACCCCATGTACTGCTAAGTGCCGAGCCTAACCTCGACGAAGGAGTGACGAGGCTCACAATAAAACCTGTAGACATTGAATAATAATGACAGAAAAGAAAGCAGAATAACGTAAAAATAATAACTCGCAAGGAATAATACAGTATCTGACGTGTCTCATTAGTATTCAGCTATAACCAATCCTTAAGTGAAATGCAAAATTTTCGGATAACTTACAAAGTCGAAAAAAGAAACATAAACACATAAACTGTTGTGGCGCGCAACTCGATCCCACCATCACCACAAGAAAATATAGAATTGACAACAATCTTTTTACAACAACAATAATATTGTTGCAAAATATAATAAATGGCAACAACTTCATTTAGTTGTTGCTATATCATAGAATTTTTACCCATAATTTTTTTTTTTGTTAGCAAAAGTTTTAATATTGTTGCCATATTTTACAAATAATATAATAATTTTTATGTATATATAAACCAGCAACAACTTTTTACCAACAATATTATGGTTGTTGGTTAAGTTTAATAAATGGCAACAACAAAATTAGATTGTTGCTGTATCATATAATGTTTAACCACTATATTTTAGGAGTAATATAATAAATATAAAATATAAAAATAATTGGCAACAACAAATATAAGTTGTTGCTATACACAAAACTTTCTCTACAGTCTCTTTTATTGTGGCCTAAAATTTAGTAAAGTTTACGCCAAAATAGTTTTCCGCCAAAACAAACGCGCCAAAATAGTTCCCCCTCTATTACTTTTCCGGTTTTTCCCAAATTCTTAGCGCCCAATTTTAGTCTCCACTGCAACTAGGTTTTCTCTTTTCATTATTTTGCTAAACTAAGGTCTAGCATCTGGTGTTCAATTCTTCGATCTCTTCCGCTGTTTTCAACCCAAAATCTGGTGAGTTCTCGCTTTTGATTTTGTTTCTACTCAATGTCTGGTGCTTTGAGCTTTTGATTTAGTTTAATGGGTATTCTTCTTCTTAATTTACGATAGCTATGCAATCTGTTCTGTTTTTTTTTCTTTTTATGATACAAACCAAAAATTTTGGACTAGAAAAAAAGATGAGAATTGGAGAAGATAGGATTTTGAGAAGAGGGTTTTTATTAGGGCTGCTTTTCGGGCGGATTGAACGGTTATTTACTCTTAACGATTTGTCTTATCGGTTATTGACTTTTAAATGTATTAATCCGCTAGCTACCCGATAAGATATCGGGCGGATTAATATCAGTTTAGCTCTTATCGGGCAGTTTATCCGCCTAATTCAATCTACATACGAAGCACTTTTATATATGACTTTTAAGAATATATTCTGCTATTATAGCACTTAAGCAGAAGCCTTTCCATGCACTTCATATGTTGAATTTTCGTTTTATACCACTGTGTCTCAACTTAGTTCTGCTTCTTTTAGATGCATATAAATTTACAAATTAAGCAGTTACTGATATGAATATTGTACCTATGTGACTTTCCATGTCGGTTTTCACTTTGTCATTTACCATAAATTTGACATTGAACTTTGCGCAATAAACTCTTTGACAAAGTAGGGGGTGTCACTGGAGGCACCAGTGCTTCATCCGGTAACTACTTTGTAAAATACAAATGTACTAATTGCGTTATATATGAACTTTCTGCCGTTTGTAAAGTAATTAACAAGGATTATGTTACATATTTTTCATAATTCTGATTATTTAGGAATTAGGCGTTAGAATTCAGAAATAGAGTACTGGAAGAGTGGAAGACTGAAGTGGAAGGGTTTTTGTTATTTATTATATATATGAATACAAATAAATTTATATATATAATGGGTTAACGGATTATCCGTTAAGAAATTTGAATAATTTGCCTCCAAACTGATAAGCCGTTAGTGAAAAAATTTCAATCTGTTCCGCGTCCGTTAAACCGTTAATCCGATACCAATAAGCCTAGCTTCGATTTCGATTCAATTTTCGGTTTCTGTTCGATTTTGAACCCCCCTAATTTTTATACCTCAAACAAAAGTTCTCTTGCTGCTTTTTAGTGGCGTGCTTTTCTGGTTGAGAAAAGTAAAGCAACTTTGTTTTACATTGTTTTTACTTTTCTGGAAAAGGTTTTAAAGTTTTCATTAGAATGATTTTGTTAGTTTCTGTTTTTTTATTTATTTTAAAGTTATGGAATTTGTAAGTTGATGTCGCAATAGAATTTTTTTTTAGAAGTGATTAATCCTGATAATTTCTTCTTTAATGTTACCCAATTTCATTTGCGAAATCACAAGTTTTTTTTTGTTGGATTCTACTATATACTCATAATTAAAGATGTTAATAATGTACAATTTATTATATTTATTAATTGGTGTCTCGGGTTGAGCCTAAGTATGAAGTTCGAGAGTAAATCTGCATAATTTTGAAGAGGTTAATAATGTGCATTCTTTAGTTTTTAATCGGTGTTCGTTCTTGAATTGTGACCCTATTAAATTGCATTTGCGCCATTAATTGTCGCAAGAGAAAGTTAAATATATAGTTTAATAATTTTAATTATATAGTTTTATATTTCATTGTAGGTAAGTATATGATGGATAAGAATTGAGTACTTATTAAGAATAGAACATTACCAGAATACTTGAATGGTGTGAAATACTTTTTGAACTTTGCATTTTCTAATCCTGAGGTTGGTGTAAGAATACAGTGTATGTGCATTAAATGTAATAATGTGCTTAGAAAATCACGCGATGAGGTCAAGACGGATTTACTTAGGTGGGAAATAGATCCAACCTATAATAGGTGGATTTATCATGGCGAGTCAGATTTATCTTCAGATGATGAAATAAATTCTGATACAAACTCAAATTTAGGGAATGATGACGCTCATACTTTTGAAATGTTGCATGATATGTATCGTGGTATTCCCTCTAATAGTCATGAGTTTGACGAGACCACTGAGTCTAGGTACGAAGAGCCAAATATAGAAGCTAAAAGTTTTTATAGGTTACTAAAGGATGCAGAGCAAAGTTGTATCCAGATTGTGAAAAGTTCTCCAAACTCTCATTTGTAATGCGTCTTTTTCAGATGAAGTGCCTACATGGATGGAGTATACTTCCTTTGACTCTTTATTGAAATTATTGAGTGAAGCTTTTCCCAAAGAAAATGTGCTCCCTAATTCTATCTATGAAGATCAAAAGATCATAAAAGATATGGGTCTTGATTATGTGAAGATAGATGCATGTGTTAATTATTGCATTTTATATAGAAAGGAATATGCTGATCTTGAACAATGCCCTAAATGTATTGAAAAAAGATGAATAGTAAGGAAAGGAGAAGATATTGATGATGAAGTTGCTTCAAGAAAATTGAATAAGAGAAATAAAAGAATTCCTAAAAAGATTCTTAAATACTTTCCCTTGATTCCAAGATTAAAATGATTATTTATGACAAAACAAATCGTAGAAAATATGCGATAGCATAAAAATAAGAGAGTTGATGATGAAGTATTAAGGCATCCGGCTTACTCATTGGCATGGAAAACTTTTGATGAAAAGTATTCAAGTTTTGCTTCAGATCCACGTAATATAAGACTTGGGCTTGCTTCAGATGATTTGAATCCTTTTGGTTCGATGAGTAATGCCTATAGCATGTGGCCAGTAGTTTTAATTCCATATAATCTCCCCCCGTGGTTATGCATGAAACAATCTAATATTTTGTTATCCTTGCTTATTCCTGGACCAAAAAGTATTGGTATGAATATTGACGTGTACCTCCAGTCCTGGTGGATTTAATGTACATACAAACCTCTTATCTTTATCTGAGAATATGAGTCGATTGAAATAAATATTGAAAGTTTAAGCTTGTATAATTGTTTGTAGGATAAGTTGATAGAAATTGTTGCTGAACAAACTCAAAAAATGGAAGATGGTACTGATGTGGACCCTATTGTTAATGCTGCTTTTGTGAAACTTGTTGGTGAAAAATCAGGATATTGTTGCGGTCAAGGATCAGGAGTCAAGCCAACTAGTAGGAGATCTATGCATGTAACTCAAGAGCTACTGCAAGCATAACAGAAGGAGGTCGAAGAAGAACGCCATAAACGAGAGAGTGTAAAGTGTAAACGAATAGAAGTGAAAAATCAACTTGATGAGGAATGGAAAAAACGAGAAGTCATGGAAGCTCGTCTAATGAGTGATCAAAAAATGTTAAAACAGAGCATGATGGCACTAGTATCCAATATGCAAAGTTCCGAGGTATTTAGTTTGTTTAAGACGTTAAAGTTTCAATTACATTTTTTTAGGGTAAATTCCTGGAAATCTGCTCAACCTGTTGCAGCTTGTTCTTGTTTGGAATGCGGCTTTTGTGATTTCCTTGCTATTCCATCGTCCTTAGATTTAACATCCATTGATCTAGTATCATGTCTAGCATTTTCCCCGTTATTGCTGAAAATTTCAGCTTGCAAAACTAGTATCACGATCCTGTTTATCTAATGATTGTTGCCCATGTACCTGCTTCTAACGTATCAGCAGCCTTGTATCACTATCCTCTTACTAATCATGCCAAGTAAAATTGTGGCATTTCATTTCTGGTGGAGGGGTAGAAAAATCCTTCATATCTGATGATTGTTTGGAGACAAATCTGTTGGCCTATGTGGCTGAATGAGTTTTAAAGATTGACAAGTTGAACCAGGTCCATCAGAGCACATACGGAACAGTTGGCACAAGAATTGTTCATGCATAGGAGATATCAGTGATTGCTGAGTATCAAAGAGTTAAAAGGATGTCTCCTAATACGAAAAGATTGCAAACTATAAAGAAGATTGAAGTTGATTTCAGCAAGGATAGAAATAAAGAATGAAGTTGAGTCATAGTCGAACTCGTATACCCAGACAGAGTTGGATCAGAATTGAACCATGTACTCAACAACTGACTCTATAAATACTTAATGTATTACTGCTGAAAAAATGACGCACAAAGACAAAAGTGAATCAAGTTCTGAAAAGCAAAGTTCACAGATATTTTGCAAGCATAAGTATTGTGCGAAGGCTACAGTTCAACTAGAAGAAATAGTTTCATCGTTTGTGTATTGAGTCTAGTTGATTGTAGTAGGAGTTTTAACATTGTATCTTTTCAGCTTTCATAGAAGCAATTGTAATAGGTACACATTGTTCCAGTTAGAGTTAGCTTAAAATCTGTAGAAATTAGCTAGACTAGTTGATACAAAGAAGATTAGAGTTAGTCCTAGGATTACAAAATATTTTATTTTGTAAGTTCGTTTGGCTAAGAGTTTTTAGTGAAGTGTTTGAGCAAATCCTACTGAGGAGTAGGTCGTGGTTTTTTTACCTTTTGAGTCAGGTGTTCTCCACGTAAAAATCTCTGTGTCTTTACTTTACTGTTTTATTATTTCGCAACAGTAGAAAATAGTACATCAAGAAGAACCATGTTCTTCTTATTAGACATCACTCGAAAATTGGGTACTGCACAATTAACTTATATTATTGTGTAATATTGAAGTCTAAAACATCAATTGGTATCAGAGCGGATTATCCGTGAAAAGGATAACACCTTGGAAAATATCAGGATGAGTGTACCACCTGGGAACTGAGAAGGTAAACCAATCGCAAGGCCACCACTCTTCAATGACCAGTTATTCTTGGTGGAAAAATAGAATGAAGGACTATCTTATTGGAGAGGACTATGAACTATGTGATATAGTCACGATGGACCCTTTGCAACAATGTAGAAGACTGTTGAAGGTGTAGATGTACCTAAGACTAGGGCTGACTGCACAGCTGAAGATTTGAAGAAATGGGAAAAGAATGCCAAGGCCAAGAAGTGGCTAGTATGTGGACTAGGTCCTGATGAATACAGTGGAATCCAAAGCTGCACAACAGCCAAGGAAATCTGGGACACTCTACAAGTAGCCCATGAAGGAACACCTCAAGTTAAAAGATCTAGAGGTACACTACTATACACTCAGTATGAAAACTTCACTATGAAAGAAGGGGAGACTATTCAGGAGATGTACACAAGGTTTACAACCTTGACCAATGTACTCAAGTCTCTTGTAAGAATCATACTTGAAGAAGACAAGGTAGAGAAGATCTTGACAAGGGTTTTTCCTATCTCCTGGGAAAGCAAGATCACTGCTATCCAGGAATCCAAAAATATGACAACCCTTAGACTGGATGAGTTAATTGGAAATCTCACTGCTTATGAACTTAGAAGGCAAATCCTGAAGATGGATGCCCCAAAGAAGGAGAGAAGTCTAGCACTGAGGATCAATGAAGTAGCAGATCTGGAGGAGGATGAGATGACCATGATCACCAAAGAATTTAGAAACTTCCTCATGAGGAAGAATGACATCTCTAGGGGAAGAAACTTCAACAAGGCAAAGGCACCAGAAAGACCAGCTAATGAGGGATGCTACAAGTGTGGAAAAACTGACCATCTCATCAAAAACTGCCCTCAGTGGGAAGTAGAATGGAGGAAGGAGAGATATAAAAGAAAGAACAGGAAGAAGGAACTGGTCCAACCCAAGAAAATCGCTACAAAGGTTATGGTTGCTGCTTGGAGGGAAAGTTCAGATGAAGAATTAGAAGATGGTGGGCCAGAAAAAATCTGATTCATCCATTCTCTCATAGAAAAGGACCCAAACTAGTTTGGGTTCTTAAAACTAACCCCCGATTTCCTTTTGTAGGTACAAGTGAAAGGAAGCAACCTAATTTGGTTTTTGGATAGTGGCTGCTCTAAGCATATGACAGGGAACAAGGAACAATTCCTTTCACTTGAAAACCTCAAAGGAGGAAATGTCTCCTTTGGAAACGGAAAGAAAGGTGAAATTATAGGGGTCGACAAGGTAGGTAAAGATGACACACGTTTAATTGAACATGTGTACCTGATAGATGGCTTGAAATATAGCCTAATCAGTGTGTCATAACTGTGTGACAGAGGTAACCTTGTCGCTTTTACTTCCACAAAATGTTTTATGATTAATCTGCTTACTGACAAGATTGTTTTGCAGGGAAAGAGAATGAACAATATCTATGTCATTGACTTGTCCACACTGTCTGACAATGAACTCACTTGCCTTAGTGTGTTGGACAGTGATCCCCTCATGTGTCACAAAAGACTTAGTCATGCAAGTCTGACTCAGCTTAACAAGCTAGTCTCTAAGGACTTAGTGGTAGGACTCCCTAACATTAAGTTCAAGTAAGACAAAGTTTGTGAGTCATGTGCAAGGGGGGAGTAGGTAAGATCTTCTTTCTAAAGTAAGAAAATGGTCAGTACCACCAGGTCATTAGAACTGGTTTATCTGGATCTGTGTGGTCCAATGAGAACTCTGAGTAGAGGTGGTAAGAAATATGTGATGATGTTAGTTGATGGTTACTCAAGGTTCACGTGGACCTTATTTCTGGCATCTAAGGATGAAGCATTTGATATGTTTATCACATTTGTTAAGAAAACTCAAAATCAGTTAGGACATCAACTAACATCAATAAGATCTGACCATGAGACTGAATTTGAAAATGGTAAGTTTGCTGAGTTCTGTGATGAACATGGTATCAATCACAACTTTTCTGCCCCTAGATCAGTAACTCTTCTAGGGGTGTGCATTTGATTTATCGATTCGATTTTGACCCTTATCGATAATTACTTATCGATTATCGATTTGTACATATGCTTATTGTTATCGTTTCAATAAGGTTTCGATTTTTTCGATTTCGATTTATCGATTTGTGGGGCTTATCGATTCGGTTATCGATTACACCAATAAGAAAATTTGCGGGATTCCACGGAAAGTATATCGCTATATTCACCTAACTAATATAGACAAAAAGAGATTTGAAATTTGAACTTTGAGAATCAAGTCCAAGAGTGATTTTTCCTGTAGTAGATTTTCTTGATATAAAATTACATTAGTCGGATCAGTAAGTTTTGAATTAATTAAGCACGTAAACTTGTAATTATACACTTAATAAGGCCCTTTCTCTACATCGTTGTCTTTTTTTTATTGGGTTCAATTCTCTATATCATTTTGATAGATACTACGTTAATTAATATTACCTAACTTAGTAATAATGGCGAGAATTCTAAGGTTTGAAAAAGTTAGTCAAACTTAAATTTTCTGACTTTTAGAGTTTCATCAGCTTGACTTGGTCAATTCTTTTATATTTTATTACTCTTTCACTCTTTGTTTGTATTTTAACACATGTATTTTATTTTGTCAATGTGAAAAAAGATTTTGTATATGTGGTATATTAATATTCCTAAAGGAGGCTATAAAGTAAAAGTTGATAATGTTTGGTAAAGGGTAAGTGGGATAAAGAATTACGTGTTTGCTGCATTTGTTTCTTGTTGTGTAGTAGTATTATTTGTCTTTCCTTGTATATCTTATCGGTTTATCGATAAATCGATAACCGAAGGAAAAAAATCGAAATTGAAATCGATAACTCGATAAGGAAAATTTCAAAATCGAAATCGATAAATCGATAAACCGATAACAGATAATCGGTTCGATTTATCGATAAACCGATTCGAATGCACACCCCTAACTCTTCTTCTTGAACTGATTTTTAGTTCTACGGTCGACATAACTTTCTTCTTGAACTGAGTTGTGCGAAGTCGATCCTGTATAATCTCGACCATGTCCAAGGCCTCCTGTAATAGATCAGTACCCAACAATCGAGCCTCCCTCAGCTCAAAACACCCAACTAACGACCTGCACCATCTACCATATAATGCCTCATAGGAAGCCTTCAAAATGCTCGACTGGTAGTTGTTGTTGTATGCGAACTCTGTGCAAGAACTGATCCCACGATCCTCTGAAGTCTACAACACATGCGCGGAGCATATCCTCCAAGATCTGAATAGTAAGCTCGGACTGCCCGTCCGTCTAAGGATGGAATGATGTGCTCAACTCAACCCGCGTACCTAACTCACGTTGTACTTCCCTCCAGAAGTGCGAGGTGAATTGCGTATCTCGATCAGAAATGATAGACATGGGCACACCGTAAAGACAAACGATCTCATGAATATAAATCTCTTCCAACCGCTCCGAAGAATAGGTAACTTCCACAGGAATGAAGTGTGCTGACTTAGTTAGCCTATCCACAATGACCCAAATGACATCGAACTTCCTCTGAATCCGTGGGAGTCCAACAACAAAGTCTATAGTGATACGCTCCCACTTCCACTCAGGAATCTCTATCTGCTGACGCAAACCACCAGATCTTTGATGCTCATACTTCACATGTTGACAATTCAGGCACCGAGCTACATAAGAAACTATATCCTTCTTCATCCTCCTCCACCCACAATGTTGTCGCAAGTCTTGGTACATCTTGGCGGCGCCCGGGTGAATAGAATACAGAGAACTGTGAGCCTCCTCAAGGATCAACTCACGAAGCCCATCAACATTAGGCACACACACGCGACCCTGCATCCTCAAAACTCTGTCATCTCCAACAGTAACCTGCTTGGCCCACCATGTCGTACTGTGTCCCTAAGGACCAATAATTGAGGGTCATCATACTGCCGATCTCTGATACGCTCAAACAAGGAAGACGGTGTGACTCTGCAAGCTAGAACACATACGAGATCTGAAATATCCAACCTCACAAACTGGTTGGCCAAAGTCTGAACGTCTGATGCTAGAGGCCTCGACTGGAATGAACACAAGGTTGCCCATACTCGTTGCCTTCCTACTCAATGCGTCGCCCACCACATCGGCCATCCCGAGATGGTACAAGATGGTGATATCATAGTCTTTCAATAACTCTAACCACCTCCTCAATTTAAGATCCTTTTGCTTGAACAAATACTAAAAGTTGCGATGATTTGTGAAAACCTCACACGATACGCCATAAAGATAATGCCTCTAAATCTTCAACGCATGAAAAATAGTTGTCAACTCTAAATCATGGACATGATAATTCTTCTCATGAACCTTCAACTGCCGAGACGCATACGCAGTCACCCTGCCCTCATGTATCAATATTGCTCTGAGCCCAACACGGTAGGCATCACAATATACCGTGTAAGATCTTGAACCTAATGGTAGCACCAACACCGTAACTGTAATCAAAGTTGTCTTGAGCTTCTGAAAGCTCGCCTCACATGCATCTGACCATCTGAACGGGGCACCCTTCTGGGTCAACCTGGTCAACGGGGCTGCTATAGATGAAAACACCTCCACAAGTCGACGGTAATAACCCGCCAAACCTAAGAAGCTCCTAATCTCCGTGGCTGAAGTGAGTCCAGGCAGTTCTTGACTTCCTCAATCTTCTTAGGATCTACCTGAATGCCCTCTACTGTTACAACATGGCCCAAGAAAGCAACTGACTCCAATCAAAACTCGCACTTCGAAAATTTAGCATACAAATGGTTGTCCCTCAGAGTCTGGAGCACTATGCTAAGGTGCTGCTCATGCTCCTCCCGATTGCGGGAGTATATCAAGATGTCATCAATAAACACAATCACAAATGAGTCCAAATTAGGCTTGAACACTCGGTTCATCAAGTCCATAAATGATGTTGGGGCACTGGTCAACCCAAAGGACATCACCAGAAACTCATAGTGCCCATACCGCGTCTGAAAAGCTGTCTTAGGGACATCAGATGCCCTAATCCTCAATTGTTGGTAGCCATATCTCAAATCAATCTTCGAAAACACCTTGGAACCCTGAAGCTGATCAAATAAATCATCAATCCTCGGCAATGGATACTTGTTCTTGATGGTGACTTTATTCAACTGCCGGTAATCTATACACATCCTCATAGACCCATCCTTTCTCTTCATAAACAAAACCTGTGCACCCCAAGGCGAGACACTAGGTCTAATGAAGCCCTTATAAAGCAAATCTTGCAATTGTTCCTTCAATTCTTTCAACTCTGGTGGGGCCATCCGTATGGCGGATTGGAAATGGGCTGAGTGCCCAGATCCAAATAAATACAAAAATCAATATCCCTGTCGGGTGGTATCCCCGACAGGTCTGCAAGAAATACCTCTGGAAACTTGCAAATAGCAGGCACAAAATCCATAGAAAGAACCTCCCCACAAGAATCACGAACATACGCTAAATAAGCTTAACACCCCTTCTCGACCATACGTCGAGCATTCATATAAGAGATAACCCTGTTGGTAGAATGACTAGGAGTCCCTCTCCACTCTAATCGAGGCAACCCCAGCAAGGCTAAGGTCAGTGTCTTGGCGTGATAGTCCAAAATACCGTGATAAGGTGACAGCCAACCCATACCCAATATAACATCGAAATCAACCATATAGAGGGTAGAAGACCTACACTGGTCTCAACACTCCCAATAGTGACCACACACGAATGATATACACGATCTACAACAATAGAATCCCCCACATGTGTGGACACATATACAAGGGCGTTCAAAGAATCACGAGGCACAACCAAATCTGAAGCAAAATAAGATGACACATATGAGCAAGTAGACCTCGGATCAAATAGTACTAAAGCATCTCTACTGCAAACTGAAACAGTACCTGTAATAACAACATCAGATGACTCAGTCTCAGGTCCGGCTGGAAAAGCATAACATCGGGGCTAGGCCCCACCATTCTGAACCATATCCCTAGGACGACCTCTAGCTTGCGGGCCTCCACATCTAACAACCTGACCTCCACCTCTAACAATCTGGACCTTACTTCTGGATACATGACCCTTGCCTCTGGCTGGCTGAGCAGGCGGTGTAGCAATTGGTGCCGGGACCATGGCACGAGAACTCTGATGTTGTCCAAGAACCATCTCGGCTCGTCTGGCGACATTGATCGCATCTTGGAAAGAAATCTCGCTCCTAGTCTCCTTAGCCATCTGCAATCTAATAGGGTGAGACAGTCCCTCGATAAACCTCATCACCCTCTCTCTATCTCTCTCAGTAGGGAGCAGAAGAATAACATGACGGGCCAAATCCACAAAACGGGTCTCATACTGAGTAACAGTCATGCTGCCCTGATGGAGATGCTCGAACTGACGGCATCGCTCTTCTCTCAAGGTGATAGGCAGAAACTTCTCTAAGAAGAGATGAGAGAATTGGTCCCAAGTAAGAGCAGGCAACCCAGCTAGTCTGGTCAACAAATAATCCCTCCACCATTTTTTGGCGGAACCAGTCATATGAAAAACAGCAAAGTCGACCCCATTGGTCTCCAATATGCCCATGTTCCGAAGAACTTCGTGACAACTATCAAGATACTTCTGGGGATCTTCTGAAGTAGCACCATTGAAATGGATCGGAAAGAGCTTAGTAAACCTATCCAATCTCCACAAAGCCTTAGAAGACATAGCTGACCCATCACCGGGCTGTGCCGCAGCAATCGACTGAATTGCTCCGACTGGATGAGCTGCTGGAGTTTGAAACTGGGGAGCCATTTGCTCCAGAGTGTGAGTAGCAGGATTCTGGGCTCCTCCTCCAGCCTAAGAGACGGCTGATGCCATGGGGAATGCGCCGGTCTAGGCCACACTCTCCATAAGGCCCACCAATCGGACCAACACATCCTGAAGCACTAGGGTAGCAATAAACCCCTCCGGCACCTGAGTTGGCCCGACAGGAATAGTCCGAGCTGGAACCTCCTCATCGAATTCTACTTGTGGCTCCACAATGGGGGTTGCTGCTCGGGCTCTGGGCTTAGCCCTACCCCTGCCTCAACCTCTGCCCCTTGTAGGAGCTGCTGCTGGAGGCTCTGGCTGCTGCTCAGCTGAAGAAGCCGTACGCATTCTCGCCATCTGCGAGAGAATAAGAGTAGGAGAGTTCAATAAGTATTGAGAAAACAAAATCGCACGATAGAGTTGAATAAAAGTGAATTTTCCCCGCAACTTTATAGCCTCTGGGAGATAAGTACAAACGTCTCCGTACCGATCCCCCATACTCTACCAAGCTTGTCCATGAATTGTGAGACCGAGGCAACCTAGTGCTCTGATACCAACTTGTCACGACCCGAAATTCCAACCGTCGGGACCGTGATGGCGCCTAACATCACACTTGCCAAGCAAACCAACGTTAGAGATTATTTAACATTTATTTACCTTTTAGTGATTATCAACAGATAAGCAAATAAAAAACGAAATATCGTGAAGCTATATAGATATTGACTTTCATTACACGTTACTTCTACCCAAAATCTGGAATCACAATCCACATGCATTCTAGAGTTTACTACATATACAAGTCTGAAAGAAGTACAACTGTTTGAATCTAAAAAGAATAATAAACAAAAGGGGTAGACGAGGACTTCAGGGCCTGTGAACGCCGACAGGACTACCTTGGGTCTCCGATCAAATGATGCCAGCAGCTAACTCAGGGTCAACTCGGTCCAGCACCAAAATTTGCACAGAAAGAACAAAGTGCAGTATCAGTACAACCGACCCCATGTACTGGTAAGTGCCGAGCCTAACCCCGACGAAGGAATGATGAGGCTACGGCGGGACACTCATAATAGAACCTATAGGCAGTGAATAACAATGACAGAAAAGAAAGCTGAATAACATAAAAATAGTAACTCACAAGGAATAATATAGTATCCGACATGTCTCATCATTATTCAGCTGTAACCAATCCTAAGTGAAATGCAAAATTTCGAATAACTTACACAGTCGAAGAAAGAAACATAAGCACATAAACTGTTGCGGCGCACAACCCGATCCCACTGTACATATCACAATCCACCCTTATTTCTTCTTAGTAACATAAATAACAAAATATAGATAAAATGTTGTGGCGTGCAACCCGATCCCACCATATCATGATAAACACAATCACGATTCACCCTTATATTACCATATTCTACCCTTATTACACCTGTTGCGGTGTGCAACCCGATCCCACCGTACAATAACAATTCACCCTTATTCCTCCTCAATATATCATCCTTATTCCACATGTTGCGGCTCGCAACCCGATCCTACTATATTCATATCAATTACACATGGTGTATAGAAGTTTCAGAAAATTAACACAAGTCCGTTTACCAACACTTAAAATTTAGAACAAGGCATCTGAGAACCTTATAATCAATAAAACTCTACATAAATAATACTACTCAGCGAGACCAAACTAGGAAATCACAAAAATGTCGACAAGAACAACTTAAGCAAATAACGGGGAACAATGAATCTACAAGATAACAAATATCTTCAACAAGGGGAGCACAATATCTAACAGGTAGCAATTAGGCATGGAATTACAAGTAGACATGTAACAATTAAAGCAGGGAAGAAACAATATAAGGATAACGGAAAGAAACATGCAAAAACAGATAAATTGGCGGTGCATAGGTACTCGTCACCTCACATATACGCCACTCACGTGATTTTCACATAGCAATTAAGACAAAGATTCCTAATCTCTCAAGTCAAGGTTAAACACAACACTTACCTCGATCCACATGTCACTCACTGCTCAATTACCGTTTTCCCTCTAATTTTCACCTCCAAACCACACGAATGTAGCCATAATTAACTTAATAATATCAAATATTGCTAAAGAAATAAATTTCAATACATAAATTTAGGTTTCCCAAACTTTCCCCCCAAAAGTCAAAAATCGATCCCGGGCCTGCTTGGTAAAAAATCGAGGTTCAGACCAAAACCCATTCACCCATTCATCCCCGAGCCTGCATATGTAATTAGTTTCGAAATTCAACCCCAAATTGAGGTCTAAATTCTAATTTTCCAAAAATCCCTAATTCCACCTAAACTCCCAATTTCTACCATGGAAATCCTAGATTTTAGGCTGGAAATTCATGAAATATGATGGGAGATTGAAAGAAAATTGGTTAGGATCACTTACTAAAGTTTTGGGAAGAATTGGTCTTGGAGAAACCGCCTCTAGGGTTCTTGGGTTTGAAATTTTGAAGAATGACAGAAAAATCCCGTCTAAGTCTCTTTTCATCAGCTGCAGATGTCACATTTGCGACCTTAGCTTCGTAAATGCGAAGCTCGCAAATGCGAAGGAGCCATCGCATTTGCGAAGCCCTTCACATTTCTGTTGCTTTCGCAAATGCGAGGATAATGTCGCAAATGCGATCCTTGAATCCTCGCAAATGCGACTAAATGATCGCATTTGCGATCCATGCCCCTCCCAGACTCCATTCGCAATTGCGAAGGTAAACTCGCAAATGCGAGAACCACTGGACCAACTTCTCTTCGCATTTGCAATGAGAAGCTCGCAAATGCGAGCCTGTCAAAGGTCGCAATTGCGACTCCGGATCTCGCAAATGCGAGGTCAGAGGCCTGCAGAAACATCAGGTGCACCAGCAGTGTTTTCCCACACCAATTCCACTCCGTAGCCTATCCGAAACTCACTCGAGCCCTCGATGCTCTAAACCAAAAGTGCACACAAGTCTAAAAATATCATACGAACTTGTTCGCGCGATCAAATCGTCAAAATAACACCTAGAACTACGAAATTAACCCCAAATCACATGAAATTTTCAAGAACACTTTGAAATTCCTAGTGATAAGGTATAAATATTATTTTGGACTTGTACCGGGACCTGAAACCAAAATACAGACCCGATACCAACAAGATCAAACATTAACCAAATTCTTAAAACCATTAGATTTTCAGTCTTTCAATTTTTAACAAAAATCCATATCTTGAACTAGGGACCTCGGAATTCTATTCCGGACATATACTTAGGTCGCATATCTCATTACGGACCCGCCGGGACTGTCAAAATACGGGTCCGGGTCCGTTTACTCAAAATGTTGACCGAAGTCAACTAAAATTAACTTTTAAGGCAAAAATTCTTATTTTTATCAACTTTCAACATAAAAGCTTTTTGGAAATGCATTCGGATTGCGCACGCAAATCAATAAAAGTAAAAATAAAATTTTAAAGGTTAAAAAGCGCATAATCAAATTCTAAAACATAAGATAACTTTTTGGGTCATCACATTTTACTATCAATAGAATTAAGCTGAGAAATTCCTCGGGAGTTGATTACACAAGCAAAACAAATGAATTATGTCTCTACACCACTGATGCGAAAATTCAACTTTTTCTCAACTCACTTTTGCAATTCAATTTGAACTCTGATTTCCTACTAATTTTTTGTAGTCAAATTGAACTTTGGTTTCTTCGTTTTACTTTTCTTTCGATATATGACAGTGAAATTTATGTAACAAGATGACTTATGTCAGGGACAAAAACGTTTACGCTACTCCGGTGGTTTCAATTTTTGTTACTAGCAATTTAGCATGGCATAATCATTTCAAATCAACTAACCAGAATTATGTAATATCCGCAGTTCATATAGATTAAAATTGCCACACACACAGGTGGCATATTAACTTGGACTCGTATAGCCATGTAGGGGAGAATAACACTACAATCAAAAGAAGTGTTTTTCTCAAAACACCAAGCTTCTAAAATAACATCAAGCTTCTACAGCTTATTTTCAAAAGTAAAAAAATAGTCTGATATACTAAGCCCTCGCTATGTGCGGGGTCTGAGGAAGGGCCGGACCACAAGGGTCTATCGTAGACAACGTTATCCTGTATTTCTGCAAGAGGGGGTTTCCACGGCTCGAACCCGTGACCTCCTGGTCACATGACAACAACTTTACCAGTTACGCCAAGACTCCCCTTCTTTAGTTTTGTTGATAAATAATTTGTGTTTGGCTAATTAATTTGAAAAGTACTTTTGAGCGGTATTAGTGTTTGGCCAAACTTTTAAAAACTGCTTTTAAGTATATTCAAAATTGCTTCCTTTAAAGAAGTTAATTTTTCTGGTTCTCAAAAATCGCTTCCGTTCTAAAGCTTGACCAAACACCTCAATTTTTTGAAAAAAAAAAGCACTTTTGGCCCCCAAAAAAAGTTTGACCAAACAAACCATATATTTATGTGGAGAAAATAATAAATAGCTAGATTTACAACTAGTAATAGAAAAATAACCGCTTCAAAAGTAATGAAAACTTAGCTACTTTTTCATGTAAAGATAAAATTTGAACAAAAAACCCTTAAATATTTGAAAATATTCCAGCATGATATGCTAAAGTTAGATTTCTTTTACATATGAGCTTCTAGCATAATGTGCTGGAGTTCCAACATAATATGCGGGAAGTCTATATGCAGGGGCTTTATTATCCAGCATATTATGTTGGAACTTTTCGCGTGGTGGAGTTCCAACATAATATGCTGGAAGTTTATATGCAGGAGCTCCATAATCATGCTGGAACTTTTCGTGTTCCAGCAAAATAGTTGCTATTTTTCAATGACTTTACAAACATTGTTTATTTTCAATACCAATCTAAAAACTGGCTAGCCCGTGCTATTTTTACTATTTTTGTATGTTGTATACAAAAAATATACAAAATTTAAATACTCTTTTGGCTACCAAAGTGACATTGGGCTAAAAAAGGGGTTTGCAGTTGTACCCTATATTTGTGCCACCTTTTAACCTGTACCCTATTTTAAAAAAAAATATTGATTTGGTAGCCAGCTGACAAAAAATTCGTAATAATATGACAATTACACCCCTGACAAATCACGTGATCTGCAACCTTATTCGTGAAAAAAGAATCCCTCCTCTCTTATCAACATCAACTTTATCAAAAAACCAGAAATTTGTCTAGATTCATCTTCAGAATCACATTTTGATGAAGTTGTTTCACCTTGAAGCTAAAACTTCATGCTAATGTAGCATGGAGTTTTTTCATGCTGAAGGTAAAAATGCTAATATAGCATGAAGTTGTTTCACATTGAAGCTAAAACTTCATGCTAATGTAGCATGGAGTTTTTTCATGCTGAAGGTAAAAATGCTAATATAGCATGAAGTTGTTTCACATTGAAGCTAAAACTTCATGCTAATGCATGCTGAAGTTATTTATCATGCAACTTACAGTTTTATCACGAGTTTTATCTGATACTTCAGTCTAAACATGCTGAAGTTATTTAGTTTGTTTGCTAAAACATCAATTTAAACATGCTGAAGTTATTTAGTTCATTTGCGAAAATTGCAGACTAAACATGCTTAAGCTTTTTAGTTCATTTGCTAAAACTTCAGACGAAACATGCTTAAGTTTTTGTCTTGCAGTATGTAATTTTCTAATGAGTTTTTGCTAAT
Source organism: Nicotiana undulata (assembly GCA_005239495.1). Classification (NCBI taxonomy): domain Eukaryota; kingdom Viridiplantae; phylum Streptophyta; class Magnoliopsida; order Solanales; family Solanaceae; genus Nicotiana; species Nicotiana undulata. The sequence continues at coordinate 127,673 of ML280108.1, read as the reverse complement.
GCATGCTGAAGTTATTTAGTTCATTTGCTAAAACTTCAGACGAAACATGCTTAAGTTTTTGTCTTGCAGTATGTAATTTTCTAATGAGTTTTTGCTAATGCATGCTGAAGTTATTTAGTTCATTTGCTAAAATTTCAGACTAGACATGCTTAAGATATTTAGTTCATCTGCTAAAACTTCAGACTAAACATGCTTAAGTTTTTTAGTTCATTTGCTAAAACTTCAGACTAAACATGCTTAAGTTTTTATCTTACAGTATGTAATTTTCTACTGAGTTTTGCTAATGCATGCTGAAATTATTTAGTTCATTTGCTAAAACTTCACACCAAAACTTGCTGAAGTTTTGTCCTGCAGTCTACAATTTTGTCATGAGTTTTCTCCAAAACTTCAGTCTAAACATGAGTTTTTCTCATACATGCTGAAGTTATTTAGTTCATTTGCTAAAACTTCACAAAAACATGCTGAAGTTTTGATCTGCAGTCTACAATTTTATCAATATGCCTGAAGGGCAAAATCATCTTTTTAAAACGCTTTTAACTAAGGGTTACATATGCAAACGGAAAAACAAAACGGGTATAAGTTAAAAGGAGGCGACCAAATAGGGCGCTCATGCAATTTTTATGGCTAAAACTGATCTTTGCCCACTTAATAGGGCCTTATTAGGTTTGCCCATTAATATTGGGAGTTTTATAGCTTTACCTAGGGGTGTCAATGGATATTCGAAAACCGACTAAATCGTACCGCACCGAACTGATTTTTAGGTTTCATTTTGAGAAACCGTAAGTTTTTATATAAATCTATAACCGCACCGATAATTAGGGTAGGTTTTTTATTTTATAAAAATAAACCAAAAAAATACCGAACCGTACCGAATAAATTTACATGTGAAATATATATTTATCTAGTAAGTTTAAAAATAATAATGCATTAATTTTTTCTTTGGGCCTTGGAATTATGAAAATTACTACAAGCCAAGAAGTAATTAAGCTCAAAATACTAATTCCTAAAACCTAGTAAGCTACATCTATTTAAACTAAGTTATTTCAAGGATCTTTATTAGTAAGATACAAAGTATTCTAGCGATCATGAGTAGCAAACTACAATGTATTGAATATGTTTCCTTTCATATAGTTTAGATTTATCTTTTTGAATATTTAATCTTCTATAGCCTTTATTCTTGAGTCCCAGCTTGGTTAATATCTTTCCACTCGTGTGATTTATATTTTTTTTGCCTTTGCTTGGTTTCTTTTACATTGTTGTAGAATAGTTGATGGATCTATACTCTATCCATCTTTCATTTTTTTAATTCATCACCCTTTAACCAGTAAAAATATCTAGAGAGTTTTGCTAAGTCCTATAAAAGAAAGTATGTTATTACATTCTACTTCTACTGGTGAATTTTACATGATATTTAAAAAATACCGAAAATTAACCGAACTGTATCGATACCGAAGAGAAACCGACATGATTGGGACGGTTTCAAAAAGTCTAATTTTGGTTATACATAATAGAATAACTGAAAAGTTATTAAGGTACAAGTTTTATAAAATAACCCGCCGAATTGAACCATTGACACCCCTAGCTTTACCCACAAAAACTAAACTAGTTAGAAATTTTTAACTCCTATAGCAAAGGTTTATACCTTATTTATTTTAAATAAATACCCTTTTAAAAAATTATATTCCATAGCTACCTTTTAATTTTTATAGCCAAATATATATTTATGGTCATCTGCTACTCCTAAGCCATAAAATACGCGTTTATTATTTCTCTCTCTCATGTATTAGAACATATGACATTTTCAACAAAAGCAGAAGGAGAACTAGAAGCTAGGGCTTCTGCTGGACCTTTCACCATCGCCATTACTCCAAATACAACAATCATCACAAGCAAATCACGCTTGACCGCCATTTTTCTCCTTTTCTACTTCACGAACAATAAAGCATGCGATAAACTGTTGAGTTTTGGAGAAAAAAGTGAGGAAGAGGGGGGTTTGAGCCTCAGCAGAAACCCGAAGACAGCGAATCTCGTCGGCGGTTTTCTCCACGCGGTTGCGGAACTGTTCCACGACAAAGATTTTGGAGAGGTCACGTGCTTTGGGAATGGGAAATTGGAAACCAGGTTTGGTGGGGAGTTTGTGGCATTGTCTGAAGCACCGGTTTTCTATTTTGGTTAAATGAGCCGCCGATTGATGTGAATCATGACGGAGGAGTTGACTGCCAATTTTACTTCAAAGACCGGAAACCCGACAACTATGGAAGATTAACTTTTGGGCCTTCAATTGGACCTACAAAGTGCATATTTTTGCGATTTACATGTAGCCATCATCGGCGCCATTGACGGATTGTTGACGGCCGCCGGTTGAATTGCCGTCAAAGGCGAGGGTCAATGGCTCAAGCGACATTCAAATCCAATTGTAAAGAATAGGTTTTTTGAAGCGCACGTGAATGTATTATGGTAACAGGAACAATGGCGTTTCGAGTCAGAATTGTGGCCTTCTCGACGACCTGACATTAGGGTTGTTCTTGAACAAAGACAACGGAGTTTGAGGCTGAGCAACTTGAAGATTCTGTTAATATATTTCAATGTATCTCGCTGTATTTTCATGTATTTTATTGTATTCATTATTTATTTTATTGTATTTCAATATATCTCGATGTATTCCATGTATTTCATTGTATTCACTGTCTCGCAGTATTACATGAATGTATTCATATATATTTTTAATTAATATAATTTATGTATTCAGATGTATATATGTATTCAAATTGCTCTGTTTTTGTTGTATTTATCGGCTGGAAAAAATATTCGGCATATTTTCTCTGAAGATTGCTATGTTTTGGGGTGTTCTTCGGTTGAGATCTTTTTTATAATTGGAAATACAAATTTTGTGTGTTATAATTGAGTTTGTTGAGTTATATTAGGAGTCTATTATGTTAATTGATTCACTTTCCGTCTAAAAACAACCGAATAGACCATGAATTTCCGTACATATTGTGATTACAGTCGAATACAATAATTTATCTAGTAGTAATCCCTTGTTTCACGCCGTGAGTAGAATCGAATATAATAATCTGTCTAGTTGTAATTCTCTGTTTCACGCCTAGAAATGCTACTGTATTCATGAATACATTAGCTTAAATACATCGAATATACTCTAAAAAAATGAAAACATAGCTATAGGAAGTAATACAGTGAATGGTAGCTACAACTAGCTAATAACCACTAAACAATAGTTGTTTGTGAAAATTTCTCAACTAATTACCCTTACTTATCCATTAGTTTTTCTACCCACCAAATTAATTACCCTTCCTACCCATTGCAGCTATCGTGGGCAATATTATTAGTGAAAGGAGATAGGAGAATCTTGATTGTGGTTATGCTTTCACAAAGTTAAATGGAAAGTCATTAGAGGCCATTGTTATATCGTTAGATTAAATTATGCCCATAATTTTATTTTGACGCATTACATAAGGAGGAGGGAAGCGAAAACCTGAGAAAACCAAAGATGTGAAATCGTAAGCTGCCCATAAAAGTTAAGTATAGAGAAGAGAGAAATTATTATTATTTTCATCATATAAATAACATCCATGACACCTCTTTTAAGAAAAAAATTTGTAAAAAGCATGAGAACTTTGTTAAAATATTTAAAAATGTCCAGTTAAATTTTTTAAAAATTCAAAAAAAAGACCCAAGTATAACATCATATTGTATATTATAACAATATATTATTGTAACAAACTTTATACTATTGAATTATATATTATATACCAAAATAGCACGCAATATATGAAAATGATATTTTATGTTCTTCATTCAAAATTATACTATTACACCATATTGTTGCAGCATATTGCACATTATTACAATACACCCTTATAGTATATTATATAATGTAATAGTATACAGTTTCATTATAGCTATATATTCCTACAGTATATTGTATACCGTAATGGTATACTGTTAGGTAACTGTGTTCTTTTTCGACTATTACCGTATACCGTTGAAGTAATAGTATATTCTTGCAATATAGATATATACTCCTACGACCTATTATATACCGTAACAGTATACTATTAGGTAATTGTGTTCTTCTTCAATTTTTAGCTGAAAGATTCGGTCTCAGCCACCTCAAATCAACTTCAAATATGGTCAAATTTCAGTATGAACTTCTAGAAGGTACTATAGCAATATTTAATTGCACCCGCTTTGAAAGTTTGAATCAAACAAGAAATCTTCAAAAATAAAAATTGAGCTTCAAGCCAACAATGGCGGATATTCAAACACACATAAAAATTCAAATTTGGGAGGCTTACTCGAAGGTTAATACGCAATTTTTTATAGCACCCACATCGAATCAAACAATAAGTTTTCAAAACAAAATTCAAATTCAGGAGCTTCAAGCTCAACAATAATGGATCTTCATAAATACACAAAAATCATAAGGAAAGGAGGTAGAGCAATAGCTTGGGTTGAACCTCTTAATGATGATCGATCTGGCTGAGAAGAAGAAGATCCATTCAAGTCCACTACTAGGTATGCTTGCAAAAATGAAGCCGAATGTTTTTAATATTCTGTACTTCAAATGAGAAGGCAAATAGCTAATGAGTGAACCAGATAAATAATTTAGGCTGCATAAGTAGGAAAAGTAAATAATTTAGGCTTGGATATTAATAGTTGGGCTTAATAGGTACAAAGTGAGATTTTCCCCTTAATATTCGGGGGATTTGCATCCGTACCCGTTTTTAGTGTCACGTTTTAACTTATACCCGCTTTGCAAAAAAAATTGCAAGCGTACCCACTTTTGGCATAAACTTCAGGCATACGGGCCTGAAATAGCAAAGGCAATCACGCAAAACTTCAGCATTCTAGTAGACGTGCCTGAAGTAGCAAGTGTGATGAACCAAGTGTGCTGAAGTTTTTGTTTGTAATTGCTGAAGTTTTGTTTTTGTAACTGGCGAACTTCAGCTCAAGAGCTGAAGTTTTTGTTTTGTAGCTGGCGAGCTGAAGTTTTTGTTTTTGTAACTGGCGAACTTTAGAGCTGAAGTTCGCCAGTTACAAAAACAAAATCTTCAGCAAATTACAAATAAAAACTTCAGCTGCTGCGAATCTTGGCTGCTGAGTTGAAGTTATTTAAAAAGTGGGTACAAGTTAAAAATTTTAAAAAAAATGGGTATACGTTAAATGGGGGAGACCAAATAGGACGCCCCGTGCAATTTCTACTTAATATTCTTGGCCCTGAACACAACAATCAATTGGGCTGGCTCAACATTGTGGTCTACAAATTGGGCCCGGAACGGATAAGTACGCACGAGTCCTTTAGAATTATTCTAATTTTCATATTTTAGCTAAAGAAAGTCTAGCTAAACTGAGATCGAGGGTTTACCGGAAATAACCTCTCTACTCATCCGGAGTAGGGGTAAAGTCTGCGTACACGCTACCCTCCCCAGACCCCCACATATGGGATTTCACTGGGTTGTTGTTGTTGTTGTAAACTAAGCCGATAAATAAATTGTGAAGCTTAGGTGTGATAGCAGTATAACAAAAAGATTACAATAAAAAACGAAATATTATATGGAGAAAAAAGAGATAATATGTTTATCCTCCTCTATTCAGCTTATAGAAATTCTTTTTTACCCGCTGGAAAATCCAAAATATGTACCTAACGCCAGTTGCTTATTCCCCTGTGTTGTATGCAACCATATATTCTGAACTTCAATCACACAATAAGGTCGGCGGAGAAAGAAAGACAAATAACGTTTCGTTATCTTCCTATCATTTTCTTTGAAAGCTGAAATCCAGTTTTAACTATATATGTGGAATTCGCGATTGGCGCTTGGTTGAACTCTGTCCATAAGACTTGCTTCCTCCCCACACATGCTTTCAAGTTTCAAGCCACCCTTTCTTGTCGTTTTCCTTTATTATATAACAGGCTATATCATATAGTTAACATAATCAATCTTATATGAAATGATCAAATCAATGAAAGAAAAGCAATAAAATATGGGCATAAAAGAATCACATTCCAATTTTTTTTAACACTCCAAAGAACTACTTTTTAAGTGAGACAACTCAATGAATTTATTAATACATTTAAAATTTATTTTTGCGTATGTACATATAATTGAACTCACTATAGCGATCGTATATTCACCTCTGTCAACAGTGACCCGTAGTTAGACTAGAAAGGGAGCTGAAGCTGAAGCTATTGGCTTTAGTTACCAAATGCTCCTTTCACTGTGGTCCACAAGTTAATTATCTACCATTTATTTGTGCCTTCAAAAAAAAGAAAACTACCATTTATTTGTTTCCTCGATATGAATTAAAAGATCATAGTAGTGTTTGCCCGCCAGAAAATGGCGTGGTAAATATTAACATTTGGAAGTAGCTTGATCATAATTACAACAACTTAATGTGTAAATGTGTGAAACAACAGGATAGTTGTAGTTGTTTATGTTATTTGGATGACATACATTCCTCATAACAAATATTAAAGCAAAGTGGGCGTACCAACCAAGAATTAGGTCTTTATTGAAAAAAGCTCCATTCCTTTCAATATTATGCCAAGGAGTAAGGTCTATATAGAAGTATTTATCCGAGTACATGCATCATGCAATAATGTTAACATGATATATATCTTTGTTTACCCAAAAAATAAGTATTAATTAAATTTATACGCAGTTTAAAAGATGTGTGGTTTAATTCAATACGAATAACTAAGAATAACATATATATGAATTAAAGAAAGAGAAAAAGAGTGGAGATGTGCGAAAAAAGATCACTCCTAACTAACCAGTCAAGTGAAAGGAGCCCGCTTACCCACTCCCTTTTCCCCCCATTGCTAGGAGCCTCGCCTCTTGACTTGATATGTCAAGAAGACTACAACCGATAGTGGATCACCTTTTGCTTAAAAACTTGCAATGTAATAACCAAGCCTGATCTTAGATGAATAGTAAAACTCGTCCTCGATTGGACCCTTGGTACAAGCTCGTTCGTGAGTGAAGAAAAGAACAAATAAGCAAAGCCTTGAACAATAGCTAGAACACAAAAGTAAACTTGGTACGGTAATTGTTGATCTATAATTGATACTGAACGTGATTCGCGTCGTAATATCCGATTGAGGGAAAATATTACGGCCCCTTATCCGTCATGCATAACCGTTCACCGCATCTCCCGAGGTCCAGAACATACTTGGTCCGGTGTACGTCGCTTTACCGTGTCCGATCTTAGATACATTGTTCATTCTTCCCAGGTCTCGGTATTAGGGTTCCTGACCTCGATTATAATCACGTCGATCCGTGCTTCTCCTTCGTTCTCTTACCGGGGAATCGGAGAAAACTTTTCCACAATTTTACTCATATACAGAAAGTCCCTTCGTTTTCCAGAATAGATTCATCGAAGCAATGGGAAGCGATAAATTAACCCCTCGTTCCTTCCTTCGTACGTTACAACCGAGTTGACGGGTCAGCGAAATGTACCATCAGTCGCTTCGTTCTGAATTCGGAGACGTGTCAGCTGCCGGTTGACTGTCCTCGAATGCGAAACGTCACGCATTGATTATCCTTCTTCTATAAAAGCTTCGACCCCTTTTTCACTTTTCGATTCCAGAGCTCTTTGATTTACCCTCTAATTCTCCAGTTAACTCTAACCTCTTTAAATCTTCATACATTGCTTCTTAGATCTTCATATCTTCATCTTAAAATCTTCATACTTCTCCTTTAAATCTTCAAACCAGACCTTCATACCTTTATCCCCATCTTCAAATCTTCATCCACATCTTCAAACCTTCATATTTTTCAAAATTCGATGGCAAAAACTTCCAAATTTGTACCTCAGCAAACAACCCCTTCAATTTCCAACCTGGACACAAATGTCGATTTGGCCATTCTCGAGGTGGTCCCGGAGCCTTCCTTGAAGAGTTTCATTCCCGGGGCCTGCTCCATTGAAAATGACTTTAAACTCGAGAAGGCCTCCAATCAACATGACCGAGTCGAAGGAGTATGGAGGTGCATATGCTCTGTTACTTAGGACACACTCCCCACGGTTCGGGTGGACTGCAACTGGGAGGGCAAGGAGGTGTTCGTTCCCCAGGCCCGACATCACCACTCGCGTGGAGGGGTATCTAAGTGTTTACACTTACCCCTTCACGCTCGCCTCAGTGGACTCTATAATCCCCGGCTTCTGCAAAAGATACGAGGTCTGCCTTGGGCAAATTCACCCGTCCTTTTGAAGGATTAGAATCTCCTCCGCCACTTCATTAACAACATTGAAGCACCTCGATTCACCCTCGACCACTTGCTTCGTCTCTACAGTCCCTGAATCTTCCGATGGGGGCTGATCAAGCTCGTTTGTCGAGCAAGTAAAACTCCATTCTCGAGCATCGATGAAGATCGGGATCGAGGTTGGCAGGGGAGTTTCATTCGAGTGAAAAACAAAGACCTCATTCCCTACGAATTTCTACCATTCCCTGAAAAGTGGACTCATCCCATACCTTCTTCTCGAGTGCTTGGTATTCCCCTTTGTTCTTTTTCTACTTGCATGCGTCTACCGTTGTGCAGCAATCGCCTAATTTCCCAATGCAGTCCCTCGCTTCAAGGAGTGGATCGAGGGGATTTGAAAACAAATGTCTTACTTCGAGCGCGAAAGGCGCAAGCTCTCGAAGGAAAAGTGGAAGGCACGTTTCCATGGTGAGATTTCTACCCGAATAATTACATTTACACAACCTTTTTATCTTTGCTAAGTCTTTCCCTTTCACAGGTTTTCCCAAGACCACCAATCTTCGGCCATTAGATAAGGATGAGGCCCCGTCTTCGCTTGTTTAACCCTCCGCCTCGGGACAGCTCGGAGCTACCACAAAGGAGGAGAAAAAGAAGAGAAAGAGGAAATCCTCTTGATCCTCGGACGATGAGGTGAAGGAGAGGGGGGTTGTTGTCCGGGTCCGAAAAAGCAACAAAAAGAACACTAAAGATAGGGTACCAAACCTCGATTCCCTATTCCGGCTCAAGGATTACCCTGAGGATGACGATCTTGAGTTCATTGCTCACGGGTCGACCATCGACAAAAGAGTGCAAACGACAATCGGAGAAGGTAGCCAATAGGTCGATCCCCCTATATCTCGGGAACAAGAAGAAGAATCGGAGGCTACGGCCTCCCGAGAAGTCGTTCCTTCCCCAAAGGAAGTAGTCGGAGTCATCGACATCTTGGAAACACCATCCCACATAGAGTCCATGCTCGAAGAAGCTCAAGCCGATAAAGAAAAATCAAACGAGACAACACTGGGCGCCGATGATGCCCTCAACATGTTCTTCGACGGCATGGACATGAGTGCATTGGAGGACTATCTTGGGCTCGGTCACTTGGAGGTCCCAAAAAAGGACATTCCATCATGGGCGGGCGAGCCGAGCTCGTTCCAGAAGCTAGTGAGACAGTTCCCTGCCCCGAGTGTGTATCCCGATCGTAAAAGAACAAGTGTTCTTACTATCCCCGCGGATGCCCGGGCGTTGTCTGCTCCGGTGGGTATGGCCAGCTGTCTTTATTTCCTGGTGATCAAGGAGGACCAGTCGAAGATGAACGAAGTAGGCACATAGAGCCTCCTGAACGAGGCGCAACAAGCATTGAACCGGTAAGGTGTCTACCCCTTAGTTTTAGCATGTTCTAACAACCTTATTATTTTTCATGCTTCTGTGCTCCACCACGAAAGCTTCCTTCTGTTTTGAATTGAAATCAGCCATCTCGAGTTCGAGCTCAAAGAGCAGGTCTGGAAGAAGTACATGTATAGGGATATCAGCGAATAAAAAGACGAGGCTCTTAAGGACCTCCCAATTCTCCGAGCCGAGCTGGAAAAAACGCAGAAGGAGGCCTCGTCCATGAAAGGGGAGCATGCCGATCTAGTCGAGAAGGTAAGGATCTTTGAGGCTAAAAATGATAAGTTACTCGTTGATAACTAAGGACGCAACTTCGCAGGTCCAAAAGAAGATAAACTTGATTGACCATCTTCGGGTCGAGATGGATGAGGTCAAGACCATGGCCGAGTCACTAAGAGGTAGGATGGACCTGCTGGTTTAAAAAAAAAAGGGTACTAAAGAGGAGCTAGCATCGGTCAAAGACCAGCTTCGGGTGGCAAAAGACAAGGCCGACAATTGGTCAAGTCTAAATGACGAACTTCGGGCACTACTGAATTCAGGCGTCACGGAATGGGATGCCCTTGGCCAAGAATATACTGCACTGAAGTCTAAACTAGACGCAACTTTGACTAATTCCTCCAAAGTCGAGGAAATGTTGGCCCAAAATAAGTTTTATGGGGAGATAATCGAGGCCCACTTAAAGACGAAGATCGAGTCTGCAAAGCGGCTATCCTGTAGGGAGACCCTCGAGGAGATTCACGCCCGATGTTTATACTTGTCGGCCGCGATCGAAGAAGCCAAGCGGCTCGAGGCCGAGGCAAAGGAACTCTATGAGCTCGAAGGTCTCGAAGGCTATGAAGGTTCCGACATTTTTGGTGCTAAGTCGAGCTCCGGTGAAGATCAGGCGTAAATGCCTTATGAAATATTCCCTTCGGCAATACAATATTTTTACTTTTAAGCATCTACTTTCAATCTTTCATTTGTTTATCGTTCCTAATTCCTTAGCATAGAATGAAACGTATTCTAGAGCATCCGTTCATTCAGAGGTCCAAATAGGACCCAATTTCGATCACAACAACAGATTACTTTTGGTTTCGAACCATCCGATAAAATCTAAAGCCTTTAAGATGCTTAAGTGTTTTAGTCATATATGACGATGTTTTGGTCGAAGGTAACCCTTTAATAGGTTTTGATTATATGTTAGGGCCTTACTTTCTGAGTATGAACTTCAGACATCTCCGATCCATTCTGGGGTGATCGTAGTTGTTCATATTCGGGCACTGCCTAATAGGCTTGGTGCTTCAGCGATTCGATAGCGCAGGTCGTCTGATTTCTTTGTCGGATGACAAACCCCGAGTCGGACTCGGGGTAGCCTGTGGGCTTTAGGATCTCGGATCCGTTGTGAAGCATCGACTAAGAGAAATGTGTAGTAATAAAGTATGAGGGAAACAAAGATTTCTTTCATTGTTTTATAGGTAGGGTACATAATCGGAGGCACATAAGCCTTGTACCGTGGCTAGAGTAGGCTACCTGGGCACGGTTCATTGTACCGTTAGACCCATACAATGAATCCTAACCACCAAGTCTTGGCTTTTGACATATAAAATTTTCCCTTTATAAAGATCTTGATATAGGGGTAATGGCCCCCGGTATTTCAGGCCGAACTTGTGAGAGCTCGTATACTGTTGGTTTGGTGAAAACGATCATCAATTCCGGTGTAAGGCCAGTCTTCAAACTAAGGTAGCATGTTTTACTGTTGCCTCGTTAAAAACCTTGCCGAAAAACCCACTTCGGGACAAAATCAGTTCAAGGAATAAGAGTACAACACGTGCTATTAAATCTAATAGTCACTTTTTCCCTTGACCGAGTACCTGCATAAGTTAGTTCTTTATATAACGAAATTAAAAAAAAGGAAATTGAGTTCGTACCTTAGCAATAGTACCGCTTTAAGTGTGCCACGTTTTAGTTGTTCAGTAGTTGTACACCATTTCTCGATTCGAGTTTATACGAGCCTTTGCCGGTTATGGGCGGCCAACCAAACCAGGGCAACTTCCCGCCTTCGTCCAATAGTTCCAGGCTCGTGGCCATGGCATCACCGTTTGACATATCGATAGCATACTGGAACTGGAGGTCCGGTTCCCCTACCTCGAATTGTATCAAGGCTTCTGCTTCGTAGACTAGAGATAACGGGGCCGCCCTGATACTTGACTTCATTGTCGTACAATATGACCACAAGACTTCGAGCAAGATTTCCTTCTACTTTCCCTTTGAACCGACCAATCTCTTTTTCACGTTTTAGGGTACAGTTTTGTTCGTTAATGCTTCTTACCGTTATCACTAGGGTAGTAAGGCGTTAATAATATCTTCTTAATCTTGTGGTCTTCGAAAAACTTACTTACCTTGCTGCCGACGAATTGTTTTCCGTTGTCGCAAACGATCTCGCCTGGTATCCCAAATCGATATATTATGTGATCCTGGATGAAGTCGGTGACTTCCTTCTCCTGAACCTTCTCGAACGCCTGAGCCTCAACCTATTTGGAAAAATAACCGGCCATAAGTATTATGTATTGGGCCGTAACGGGCGAATGTGGTAAAGGACCGATGATATCTATTCCATATTTTATAAACAACTAAGGCGACAGGACCGGGTGAAGCATCTCTCCCGGTTGATGAATCATCGGGACGTGTCTTTGGAATTCGTTTCATAATCGTACAAAGTCTTTTGCATCCTTCTCAATTTCATTCCAATAGTATCCTGCTTTGATAAGCTTTCACCAATGATTCTGCCCCTTCATGCAAGTGCCCTCGTGGACTTCCCTCATGGTGTATTCGGTCTCTGCCGGACCTAAGCATCTAGCAAGTGGGCCGAAGAAGGACCTTCTGAATAATTTCCCTTCGACTAAACTACACTTGGCAGCTTCAGTGCGCAGGGCTTTCGATTCCTTGGGATCCGATGGCAATTTTCCTATCTTCAGGTAGTCTATGTATTTGTTTCTCCAATCCTGAGTTGAGCTTGTCAAGTTTACTTCGGCGTGACCTTCTTCTACCACCGAGTTCATCAGCTGCACTACTGCCCCCGATTTGAATTCATCGGAGTCGACAGACGACCCCAAGTTGGCCAGTGCTACGACCTCGTTGTTTTGATCTGTAGCTACGTGTTGCAATGTCCATTCCTTGAATTGGTGTAGGGTTACTTGCAATTTGTCCAAGTACCTCCGCATTCGTTCCTCTTTTACTTCGGACGTTGCGTTGACTTTATTTATGGCGATGAGGGAGTCACATTTGGCTTCAATCACTTCAGCCTCGAGGCTCTTAGCTAGTTCTAAACCTACAGTCATAGCTTCATACTCGACTTCATTGTTAGTCAATTTTACAGTTCTAATAGACTGTCTAATTACGCTACTTGCGGACGATTTTAGTACGATATCAAGCTCGGAAGCCTTCGCGTTGGATGCACTGTGTGTGAATAGGGTCTAGATCCCCGAATTAGCCCCCGAAGTGAGCAGCAATTCCTTTTCGATTTCAGGTATCAAGGTCCGTGTAAAGACGGCCACAAAGTCTGCCAAAATATGAGACTTTATAGTAGTCCGGTGTTTGTGCTCGATATCATACCCGCTGATCTCTTCGGCCCATTTGGCCAGTCGGCCAGAGAGATCGAGCTTATGCATGACATTCCTCAGCGGGTAAGAGGTCACGACACATATGGGGTGGTATTTAAAGTACATCTTTATTTTCCTGGAAGCACTTAGTAAGGAGGGGCTAACGTTTCTAGGTGAATATACCTTTTTTCAATTCAAACTCGGCATTCAGCTAATCGGAGAAGAGTTGAGTTGCACTAAGAGACTTACGATTAAGTTCACTCAACTTCGCAGCGATAATCTGGGCTCACGGCATCGCCTGAGGTTCTACTGACATAATAAATAGGGAATTGTGTACGTTCTTCCTCTCGAACTAGGATACCACTTATCGCCAAAACTGCCAAGTAAAGGTACAACTATTCGTCTACCTTCGGAGTGTGTAGCGAAGGGGGGCTCGACAGGTATTTCTTGAGCTCTTCCAAAGCTTGCTTGCATTTCGAAGTCCATGAAAAAACTTTCTTCGTTTCAATAGTGAGAAGAACTGATGGCTCTTATCTGACGATCTCGAGATGAACTAGCCCAATCTGGCTATCTACCCGGTCAGTATTTTAACCGCTTTGACGTTGTCGACTACAGTGATGTCTTTATGGCCTTTATTTTGTCGAGGTTGATCTCTATCCCTCTATTAGATACCATGAACCCGAGAAATTTGCCCGAACCAACCCCTAATGCACATTTTTTTGGGTTTAGCTTTATGTTGTACTTTCTTAATATGTCATCATTTTCCTGCAAATGTTTTAAATGATACTCTGCTCGCAGGGACTTGACCAACATTTCGTCAATATAAACTTTCATTGATTTTCCTATTTGTTTTCGAACATCCAATTTACTAGGCGTTGGTAGGTGGCACCGACATTCTTTAATTCGAACGACATTATGTTATAGCAGTAGGTGCCAAACGTTTTTATGAAGGAAGTCTTTTCTTGATCGTCCAGATCCATCCATATTTGGTTGTACCTAGAGTAGGCGTTAAGAATACTAAGTATCACGTGTCCGGTCTACGCGTCGATCATTCAGTCGATGTTAGGCAAAGGGAAAGAAAGCTTTGGACATATTTTATTTAGATCCTTATAATCTACACACATCCTCAGTTTATTTCCTTTTTAGGTACTACGACTACGTTAGCTAACCAATTCAGGTATTTAACTTCCCGGATGAAACCTATTTTTAGAAGTTTGGATACCTCATCCTTGATGAACGCGTGTTTGATCTCGGACTGTGGCTTTCTCTTCTGCTTGAACGGATGGAACTTCTGATCCAAACTCAGCTTGAGAGTGGTTACCTCTGGTGGGATACCTGTCATGTCTAGATGGGACCAAGCAAAACAGCCGGCGTTAACTTTAAGAAAATCAATAAGTTTTTATCCGAACTCGGAGGTTAACCTCGTTCCCAGGTATACCTTTCGATCCGGTAGGTGATAAATTAATATAACTTGCTCTAACTCCTCGACCGTTGATTTGGGGGCGTCCTTGTCATCGGGAGCTATGAATGATCTCAGGACATTGTAATTGTTCTCGTCATTCTCTAATTGTTCTTCCTTTTTCTCCGGTTTGGTCGAGGCCAGTATCATTATTTGTTATTTAGTCTCTTCTTTTTTGGTTGGTTCCTCATTTCTCGATGTTGAGACCACGGGCACTGGGATCACTTTATCAATAACAAACATTTCCCTTGCAGTTCGCTATTCTTTGTAGACCGTTTTGACTTCCTCCAGCGTGGGAAATTTCAGGCCTAGGTGTAAGGTCGTAGTTACCGCGCTCATGTTGTGGACCCATGGCCTTCCGAATAAATCGTTGTACCTCATATCCCATTCAATCACGTAAAACTTAATTTCTTGGGTTGTCCTGACAGTTCTTACTGGTCAAGTTATCTCTCCTTTCGTGATCTCACATGACATATTGAACCCATTCAATTCCCTGACCACCAGTACAATTTGATCCTGTAACCCCAGTTGCTCTACGACCCTTGATCTGATGATGTTGGTCAAGCTACCTAGATCACTCAATGCACATTAACCCGAGATTTAGTGATAAGTACAGATATTACTAGTGCATCATTGTGAGGTTGTAAGATGCCCTCGGTAACTTTGTCGCTAAACGAGATAGCTTCTTCCGAGACGTAATTTTGGGTGTGTTTTTTCCTCATAAAAGACACTTTAGTACATTTTATCATTGGCATTTGGGGGACTTTGACTCCCCCAATGATCATGTTGATCACGTGCTGAGGATCCTCTTATTCGACATATTTGTTGGCGTCCTTGTTTCTGAAGTAATTTTTGGCTCGCTCGCTTAAGAATTCTTGGTGGTGCCCGTTGTTGAACAATCAAGTGACTTCTTCTCTTAACTGTCCGCAATCTTCGATCCTATGACCGTGAGTGCCATGATACTTACACAATAATTAGGATCTCTCTGGGCAGGGTCGGACTGCAATGGTCGGGGCCACTTGGTCTCTTTGATGCGCCCTTTGGCCGACACGATACTTTATCGTCCATGTTGAAATTGTAATCGATAATCTTGGTGCTTCCCTACTCCCGAGTGACCTGTCAAAATCGCTCTTGCTCATCAGGCCCAGCCCCTCAGCCCTCGATCACTTCTCTTCTCATTTCTAGTTAGGTGATGCCCGGATCCGTTTCCCCTCCGATCCGCGATGTATGGCTGATATCGATCTCGGACCGGCCTTGGATCCTGATCAATGACTCTCTTTGATCTATCATCGATTTTGGTAGGGTAAACAGATCCAGAAGGAGCCACGAGGTAAATGTCTTCGACCCTAATCTTCGATTGGTACCTGTTGTGGACGTCGGCCCAAGTCACCACTAGGTATTCCACCAAAAATTTATTTATTTATTGAGAGGCCACGAAACTTCGGGGATTGAGCCCCTAAGTGAATACCCGAATGGCCCAATCATCCGCAACTGGTGGCAGATCGATCTTTTCCATCTGGAATCTTGACACAAACTCTCTAAGTATCTCGTTATCTCTTTGTTTGACCTTGAAAAGGTCTGACTTTCTGGTCTCAACCTTAATGAACCCGGCATGGGCCTTTACGAAGGCATCTGCAAGCATAGCAAACAAGTCAGTGGAATTTGGAGGCAAGTTGTGATACCATATCATTGCCCCCTTGGACAGAGTTTTCCCATACTTTTTTAGTAACACCGACTCGATTTAGTCATCTTCCTAGTCGTTTCCTTTGATTGCACGTGTATAGGAGGTTACGTGCTCATTTGGATCCGTGGTCCCATTATACTTAGGAATACCGGAAATTCCAAACCTTTTCAGGATCGGCTTTGGTGCCCCGCTCGGGGGGAAAGGCTTCTGGATAAAAAAATTGGAATCCGGTCCCTTTAGTATCGGAGGTGCCCTCAGAATCTGATCGACCCTGGAGTTATATGTTTTCACTTTCTTGTTGTTGGCCTTAATCGTTTTCTCGCCTGACTCCACCCGTTTTGTTAATGCTTCGAGCATCTTCGTTACCTCTGAATTTTCTCCAGGCTCGGCATCATTCGGTCTCACGACAGCTTGTTCACTTCTTCGATTATTTTCCCAGGATTGTTCGGGCTCGACCCTGTTAGGGACGTAGCTTTGGTTTTGCAGTTGTACTATTGCCGCTTGTTGAGCCTGCAACATCACGAAAATCAATTGTAGGCTCACCGGATCACCTTCATCCTCGTACGCTTCTCAGGCCGTTGGCTGGGATCCCTCGCGAACATTATTTTCAAGGTCAGTTGACAGATTGATATTAATGGCCACCTACGAGTTAGCATTGATAGGGTTGGCGGCTGGGACATCATTGGGATCGGCAGGAAGCACATCATTACTAAGCACCACATTGATATGGCTGTCGTGATGGCTTGACTCCTCGTCAACGTTCAAGTGAGCAGACTGAGAGTTTGATATTCTTAGGCTGGCTTGGAATTCAAGATTTATGGAGATTCATATCAAATCACTATTATTATCCTTAGCCCCACGGTGAGCGCCAAACTGTGTACCCCAAAAATGAGTAACAATTAAATTTGTACGTAGTTTAAAGGATATGTAGTTTAATTTAATATGAATAATTAAGAATAATTGATAGATGAATTAAAGACAAAATAAACGTTCAACCCAATTCTTTGTAATAACCAAGCATTATCTTAGATTGAACAGTGGAACTCGTACTCGATTGGATACAAGCTCGGTCGTGAGTGAAGAAAAGAACAAATATGTAATGCCCTGAACAATAGCTAGAAGACAATAATAAACTTTTATTGCTTTGAATTGCGTATTATCATGTGTCAGATTAAAGAAAAACTTTCCCTTTATATAGTAGGAGAATTTTAGTCCTAGTACAAGTCTATAAAAGGCAAAAATCTTATTTTTCCGGTAATTGTTGATCTATAATTAATATTGAACGAGATTCACGCTGTAATATCCGGTTGATGGCAAATATTACGGCCTCTATCCGTCATGCATAACCTTTCACCGCGTCTCCCGAGGTCCAGAAGCCACACTTGGTCCGCAGTACATCACTTTACCGTGTTTGATCTTAGATACATCGTTCATTTTTCTCGAGTCTCGACAAGTGAGGTTCCTGATATCGATTATAATCACGTTGATCCGTGCTTCCTCTTCGTTCTCTTACCGAGGAATCGGGGGAAACATTTTTACCCAAGATTTGCGTACTATTTAATCATAGATAATTAATATATATTCTTACTTCAAATTATCACTAAATCATAAGGAATTCACATGGTCTGTATATGCATCAAGTCTTGGTAAGCTTTTCTTTTTAAATCTATTATCCCGCGACTACAATTTGAAAGTCAATGACTCAATGGTCTGAAGGGATTGAATTTTGTTTTTCTTTTTCTGAACTTCCTTTAAAGAGCTTCTAATTCTTTTTCAAAACATTATATAAGTTCCAATGAAAAGAATGAAAATAGAATTGTCAAAGATTGCGGCTTCTCCCCATATAGTGACTAGGTCGAATTCGTTTTGGTTTTTAGAAGGGTCTATATTTGAAATGGCCTCCCAATTGTTGTATGCTAAAGTACATACTTCGTGATTTAAGGTTAGACGAAATGTGCAAATTTGTCTAAAATTATGTGATATGTCAATTTCACTCGTGTGACTTCCTTATCATCATAATTAATTAGGATAGCTTAGGTTACCGTTAAGCAACATTTATTTTTGGAAGCCAAAACTGACTAGTGCTTTTCTCTCCTCTCTTTCTATTTTTTGGAATTTTAATTTTCCGATAAAACTTTTGGTCTAATATTATTTGTTGTTACAGAAATATTTCAATTTTTTTTGTACCCTAATAGAGCCTAACTTGAGGCTATTTTAATTCATATTCACAAGTTATGGAGTAAATTTGCATCTTTTTTCTCGAATAATTTAAAAACGTAGAGTTCACCCATTTCACATAAATCTTTGTTAGTATCAAGGACAACTACGCAACTGATTCAGCAAGGGTGTGAATAAGTCAAAGTATAACACAAGACCAAATTGAACAATTTAGTCTAATAGCAATTTGGACCTTTTCCCTCATACTTCATCCGGTCCAAAATAAGTAATTTTTTGGCTTTTTTGTTGTCCAATTAAGTAATTTTTTCTAATTTCGAGAATGAATTAATATTTTTTTCTACATTACCCTTGGAGTAAATAGTGTTGGAGTATGTGTTAGGAGTATTAATGTGTGATAGTAAAGTTAATATGATCAATTTCATTGCTAATTAATGTTAAAAGGTAAATTTCTTAATCTGTGTGAAAAAAATCAAAAAATCACTTATTTTGGACCATGGGGAATACCAATTGATTTAGGACTAAGTGAATAGTCCATACTCCATATTGATAGTCTCTGTTTAAATTGACAAAATAAACCATTTCCCTCTTTTCTAACCCTATGGTTTTTTTACACATGACTCCATATAAAGTAAGGGAGCCCTTAATATGAGAACTTGAGAGGTGACAGCCAAATATTCAAATGTATTTTTCATATTATAGCTGCCTGAAGTAATTACTTAACACTAATAAATAGTTACTAAAAAAACATGCTGGAGAAACTACTATGATTCTCTGAGAAATATACAAATATGTGAAATGGGTCGATTGAGCAGTTTGTAATTTGTCACGGATAATTGGAATCTCAATAGTGTTAGTAAAATATTCATCTCTTCCATTTTCGTAGATGGAAGATTCGGTGAATCAATTCAATTAGATGCCGCTTACCTAGATGCGGTGCTTGTCCCTCGAAGCGAAGGTAAAGACCGAGACATTGAGGATTCTGAATCTGACCGCACTTTATATTTCCTCAGCAAAAAATAAAAATAAAAAGGTAAATTAAATCACGAGGCTAAGAATCTTCATGTTAATTAAAACTGATGTCGTGAATCACATGCAAAGGCAGAATGATTGAAGAGTACTCTTAATTCGCACAAATATTAGGTCAATGTTTATCAGTACTTGTTTGTTGATTAGTCTTTTCTCTGTCTTCAAATGATTGAGTAGATTTCTCTCTCACCCCATCAATTTTTAGCTTATAATCAATTTAAGTTTGACCAAAATTATTACTATTTTATCCTTAAAATATTTATTTTTAGAACAAAACTCCTACATCGATAATTACTCCCTCAAGTATTTTTTTTTACCTAAACCCCCCGCCTCTTCAAGTGCAATTCTCATTGACTATTTATGATAAGCAAAACTCTATTCCTTCGCATATTTGTATCAATATAAATATGTATTATCTTTGAACTGTATGTAATAAATGATGATACATCAAATTTTTGGTATATTACTTTCTGAGTGTTGTGGTGACGAAGACAATGTTTGTTTCTCTTCAAATATTTTGTCCTATTTAAGTTTATTTTTACTGAGAAACTTTTGTTAATTTATTTTTTATTATAACTTATGATTATACGTTTATCATAAAATAAATTATATTTATCATAAAAATTATCTTATCTAAGCACAATTGTATTTTAAAATAAAATGACAAATAGAATATTTTGTATTTAAATCGATCTGGAATCTAGAATTTTGAAGAAATTGCGTCCTTATAAGTGTAAACAATTCTAAGGTTATTTAAGTCATTTTAATAGAAAAAGAGCTTATGAACATTTTTTTATCAAATACTGCATCAACTTATTATCAATTTCAACACTTGTATCCAAACACGTAACTGCTTACTTATTAAATCAGTTTCATCACTTAAAAGTACTTTTCATCCCCTAATGCTTATCAGCTACTTAATCAACTAATTCAAACTGGCTCATAGTCAGAAGACTATTAAAATTTTCGAAAGTGATACTGCTAATTAAATCGAATTATGACTAATAGAAACTATTTTTCGTTTGTTTTGTTTTTGAAAAATGAAGTTTGTTTGGATATGGTGCGGCCTAATATATAAATAACTTTTTTTCTTTGCCAATTATTATTTTGTGATGTACGTAATCTTATCCTAATGATACGATTCTAACACGCAATATATATTATTGTCATTTCAATGAACATTATTTGAATTAAATGACTTGAGCTAATATTGTAGAATTAAACTTTTTAATCATATTCTAGAAAATTAAACTTTTTAATATTGTAGAATTCATGATTAGCTCTTGGCGAGAATCTGTCCATAAGACTTGTTCTCATCATGATTTGATGTCACCTTTCTTGTCCTTTTCATTTATTTATTACAATATTAAATGAGTATATGAAACGGTAGCACATAATTTGACTGTATTATGATCTTTTTATTTAATTAATTGAGATGCTACAATCTCATCAAAACATAATCTTAAATTGTTAGAGAAAATAATATACTTTTATTTAATTAATTATCTCTGTAACAAATTTACCTACAATTGAAAGGGAGATCAACGCATTGCACACACAACTCTATTCATCATCTCATCAGAATAAATATCTGGTAATTGGTTACCAAATTTAACAAATAAGAAAAAATTACTTAGGGCAGAATAATATATGTCCCTTGACTAATAATTTCGCTGCCTCGCCTCCAGTAATTGACACGTATGAGGTTATAAAATCATATGCTGCTTCAATTAGTATTACCATAGGACGTCGGTCGTGGTTAATAATGATGAATCATTAATTAGCATTATCATAGTCAACAATACCTTTAATTTATGTGTGCAATAAGTTTGAAAATAACATAACACCTAGAGTTATTTAACTTCTTTGGATGACATATCTTCAAATATGACAAACATTAAAGGAAAGTGGGCTTACTAACCAAGAATTAGGCAGTTGTTGACAAAAATTCTATCGCTATCAATAGTTTGTTAAAGACGTAAGAAGATTGTTCTAAATGCCACAACTTGTAATTTAATATAGAAACCTTGTGGGAGAGTGTGTGTGTGTGTGTTTCGGTTATTTCACTAAAAAAAATTCTAATCTCCATTAAACTAGCGTGGAGTAATATTTTTCATAATAAAAAAAACCCTAACTTATTACCATAGGCATAGGATGTTATCCACGGATCAGATTCTTAACTCGAATAAGAGAAGAAGCATCTAATTAAGGGGTCGTTTGGTTTGAATACGGTTTATGCCGGGACAAGTTATGCTGAGATTAGTTATGTTGAAATTAATTATCCTAGTATTATTTTTTATCCTCCCGTTTGGCATGTTGTATTAAAATGACAATTGCATAATTTCTAAGAAGAAGGTAGTTATCCCGACACTAAATACCACCTTCTACAAGTTATAAGTTATCTTGATACTAATTTTAATCCCAGGATAACTTATATCAAATTTGTTAACCAAACAAAGTATTAAACTGGTATTAAAATTTTATACCAATGCTATATCTTCTTATACCTCGTACCATACGACCCCTAAATAGATTATTTCCACCGTAAGGCCTTTTTCGGGCCGCTCTTTACAATGTCCCCATTAGTCCAAAGGGTTTAATTTAGCCTTTTTAAAGTAGGTGGATGAAGCTTTTTTTGTGGACAAAATTTGCCTTACTTAGGGTGCGTTTTGTACGAAGAAAAATATTTTTCGAAAAATATTTTCTAATTATCTCATATTTGATTAATTTAAATGTTTTGGAAAATATTTTCCGTTATACCAAACACATCCTTAATTACGAGAGACAAATTTTAAACAGTGGTCTTAGAAAGAGACATTGGTATGCTTCCCTCTAAATTTATGTAACCCACGGTAAAAATCTCAAAATTTGATTTTTACTAGAAATTATATTAAATATGTATTAAACACCTAGTTGTGAACCAAGTAATTAACGAGTTATGGGTTTAATTATAATTTTAAAATCCATAAATTTTAAATTTTGACTTCGCATTTAAACAGAAGGATAACAAATTTGTCTTGTTAATATGTTACCAGCACGGAGTGCAGTTGGGCGAATGAGATACCTCCATCCCCAACAAGGAGCCATCGTCGGCCGAATTTATATTTATAAAAATTGTTAAAACGAGGACAAAATATGAAGAGTGAGTTAAAAAGGGACCTTGGATATTGACTGGTTAGACAAAAAAAAATGTATTATGTTATTTTCACACGTGTGGCTTTCTTTATCACATATTAAAATTACAGATAAGATTGTGACAAGGGTCATGTACAATTGTACACTCCACTCCAGCGAATACTATTAATTGACCCATCTAACTTCACGGGGATAAAATAAATGGAAATATGTCCTGTCATCTGCTTTCTTACTTGCACAAAATATTTTACATTCTAGGGTTTGTAGTTGCTACTTTAGGCATTCATCTTACTAGTACGTACTATCATGAATATACAGTAGTACAATATTCAGATGTCCATACCTGTTACAGGCTTGATTCAAAGAACCTATAACAATGGACATCTAGTTCTAGGCTCCACACCTACCAGATTTTACTGGACCACTGCTAGTATTATTAGATAATATTTGTTTGTGAGGATTATTTATGAGGAAAAACAAGAGAACCTATTTAATAATAGTATATTGAAATACCTCGACTGTGACATGAAAATATGCAGAATTTAACGCTTATAAGCTATTTAACTGTTTTCTCCGTTTAAAACTAGTGACATTTGTTTTTGAGGAGTCATAATAGTACTTCAAGTAGTATTGTTCGTTGTCGTTGTAATGTCAAAGTCGATCTTATTAATTGAATGTATAACAGATAGGCAAATATCAGTACCTAATAAGGTTGATTTTGATTCAACATTTGTATACTATTTGAGCAAAAGTTATTTGGTTCAACCAAATTCGTACTCAAACTTCTAGCTTCGCCCATGACCCTGAGTCTTTCATTCCCACACACAATGACTTCGTTAAGGTCTAATTGTTTTTTAGTTTTTTTTAGGATAATACAGTACTATATAATATCTTGTGCACGAGGATTTGTTAGCTGGTTGTCTATAGGACTAAAATGAAAGGACAATAATTTATCTAAAATTTTGTGATATGTCATTTTCACACGCGTGGCTTCCTTTTCATCATTATTAAAATCGATCACTTATTTCTCAAATAAGCTTGTGAAGGATCCAGTCCCAGCAAGTCAAACTGTTGATCGATCTAATTCCTCTGGCATTTAAAATGTGTATTGTGTTATTTGATTTCGTAGTTGCAGATAAAATCTTTTACTTTCTGTGTACGTAAATTGCAATGAACCTTGAGTTGACCGATTGACCGGATAGCTTATCAGATGAAGAAAACTTTAAAAGTCTAACTAACAGGAATATTGCTTACTCGCCACTTTAATTTAGTCAAGAATTGAATTTTCGCTGAAAGTTAATTTAGAGAAGGGTACTGATTACTGATAATTAGTTAATCCAATATTCTCTTAGAATAAATAAAGGAAATAAGAGCAGAAAATAATAAAGTAGTTAATAGAAAGCACAAGAATGTAGAATATATTCCAATAGTGATCAGAATATGTCCATACAAATAACATTTCTTTCCCTTTTATAGGGAGCTTCAAGTACGACGTCTACTCCTCTTTATGATTAAGTCATAATGAATTTTTATATCATTAATGAGACGTTACAATAGGTAACTGTAGCTGTTTCGTGAATTCTGTAAGGAGGAATCTTGCATCTCTGCAACCCAACCGAGAAAGGCATCAGTCGTATATTAGAAGCACCATCATGCCCCTTCCCGCCATGAAGAGGGCCCACAGGGACTCATCGGAATGAGAGGTATGCCTCCTTTATTATCTGCTCACAATGTTTGTGTGTCTCCTTCAAAAATAGTCTACGCATTGGAGAAGCTCGGACCAAAAGTGAAGTGGCCGCAAAAGAAAAGGACGAACCCAAGCACCAAAAAGTCAAATGCCCTCTACGAATTCCACCAAGAGTAAGGTCACAAAACTGAGGATTGCATCCCCTATGACAGGAGGTCATGAACATGTTTCACCAAGGACACCTCAAAGAATTGCTGAGCGACCGAAGGAGGACTAACTTTGCCCGAGGACGTGAACAACACTAGGGACCCCCAAAACCACCCTCACCGAATCGCACCATTCAAATTATCGTCGGAGATGGCGACGACGCCTCGATTAACAGCGTAAAATTCACTACAACCAACAAGCTCAAACGGTCGATCAGTCATGAACTGTATGACGAGCTCGAAGAAAGTATCATCTTCGATAAGTCCGATACCCACTGTTTGGTTTTCCCTCAATATGATGCCCTTCTTATTACTTTAAGAAACTTAGATACAGATGTAAGGCGCATTATGGTGGACGATGGGAGCGGCACATGCATTATCCACCCTCGAGTACTTGCATAAATGAAACTCGAGGATAAATTTTTGCAGCGCTGCATCACGATAACAGATTTTAACAGTGCAATTGAAAGAACATCCGAGGAAATCACACTCCCCATATTAGCAGTCGGCGTCACTCTCAAAACCACATTCCACATCATGGACCAAGACACGACGTAAAATGCCATAATAGGTCGACCCTGGATACACGTCATGAGGGCCATTCCTTCCAGCTTGTACCAAGTTATCAGATTTCCAACCCCGTGGGTAGTATTCAACGTACGAGGAGAACAACGCACATCTCGAGAATGCTACTGCATTACCCAGGATTGCACATATACCCAACAAATGAAGGGCAAAACAAAAGATGCATAGCAATCAAAAGGGTCGAGGTCATCAAAGATCCCGCAAAAATAGAGGCCACGGGATCAACCGTAGCAGACCTCGACCCCGTCCAACTTGATGATAACGAACCCAACAAGAAATCCTACGTCGGCTGCAAGCTTCAGGACCAGGTAAATTCCGTCAATTATTAACTAATAACACAGACTTGTTTGATTTTCCCATGTAAACATGCCAGGTATTTCGAAGGAGGTCGTGATGCACAAGTTGAACGTCGACCCGTTCTACCCCCCCCCCCCCCCCC